>JALPCE010000135.1:0-58544 GCA_026538705.1 Aureobasidium sp. GC_Fusr_1
CTTTTGCTCATCTATCCGAAACATACATCTCTCCAAGCCGCCAACATCAATCCTTTACGTGCCACCAACACACTCCCAGCAAGTGGCAGTGCAAACTCCTTCGCCAAGCACGAGAAACACCGTCTCAGGCCCCCGACTCCCCTCTTCTCTCCATCACTATTTGTAATGTCTGTCGACCGACTACCATCCCTTCCTCTACACCATTCACCTTGTCTTACAAGCAATGCGCGTGGTGCAGATAGGGGCATGCTGCCCCAGCGTGATAGTTGGGTTACGTCAGCTGCTGCCACGGCATAGGCTGGGTACGATTAGAGACGTGGAGTTGTATTGGAAAATCAAGAATCCATCATTCGTGGGCTCTCCGGTAAAGGACCCTCCACGACCGTGGCCAAGGTTGTGTGTATGTGTCAAGCCCGAGAAGGCCAAGGATAATGCATTGTTACTGAGGACAGTCTGTGGCGCCTTGGCAATGCTGGACGGGCTGGAGAGGATACGTTGGATCTTCCATCTGTGCGGTCTGATACGCACATGGAAGCCTGTCGAGGTAGAGATTCTGTGTGAGATCAACAAAGCGAGGCGGGGACGAAAAGGGTGGAAGCTGGAACTCTGATCTTCTGGATGGCAGAAGAGTGAGATGGGTGAACAGGACTTAGAAGGACTGACTCTGGTCAGAAAGGAGTGGTGAAGCGCTAGACGCAGTTGTCTGCGGCTGGTCTGCTTTGATGCAGAGCACGATATAAATCGAGGATTATCCGGAAGTTATGTCATACCTCAATCAGGCGTCAATTGGGTTCATGTTTGATTCATTTTCAGCGGTATCAGAGTGACTATCGTCTTCTTTCATTCACGTCTTCGTTGTTACATGCTTGTCGAGCATTGGCGGAGGGACCATCAGGTGGATCCTGAGGAAGGCACGATTGCATTTCCTGGACAAAAGTCGACGAGATCTGCCTTTCAATTCCAAATGTTCCTCGAATTTGGTCGGTCGTCCATATACTTGACACTGTAAGGTCCGCGTTCGCTCTGAGTGGAAGAACATTGTCTGCTCGATGCATCCACCCACCATATGTTTTACAAAGATATTTTGACGACGTTCGTCAACTTTCTCCTCAGCGACTTGCAGAGGTTCGCTCGCTTGCGCATTGGATCTGCTTTGAGTAAAATTGGAATTTGTGTACACATCAGCGCCTTACATGTCCATCTTCAATCTCGATTACTCGTCAGTGTTCAACACGGGAACTCTATCCCATACTCACGTTAGGCCCTCAAAACAACCTTTGACAATGCCGGCATTCTTTCCCCGACGCTTCACTCCGATGATGCCTCAGACTCCAAGCTGGCGATGGCCTTGAATGCGGCCTGGATGGCACAGAGGCCTGTTCACGGGAACGTTAGCTCAAGCCTAAGATCTGGAAAGCGTTTGATGATCAGCGTGTCTGTCACTTACCATCGTTTGCACTAGCCATATCTCCATTGATCATGTCCTGCTCAACGATCTGGATATCCGCTTGCGCAGTCTGCAAGTACGATATCATGTCCGACGCCGACCCGGGGACAACAGGTGGGGGATATTTGCAGTTTGGAGAAGCCAGGGCCGCGAGCTGCTTGTATGCGCCCTCAAAGTCCGTGGCGCCAACCTTGATGTTGAGGTCCACGATGTCGTTGATCACGACGTCGAGGGTCTGCTCGAAAGCCAGGATTGCGCTGGCGGTAGCTGCGGAGAGAGCAGGGACTGGAGTTGCAAAAACTGGAAGAGTGAGGCCGAGGGCAGCCGCGAAGGCAGTCGAGAAGTGCATCTTGCTGTAGCTGAGGGAGTTTGGAGGGTGGTAGAAGTAAAGGTTGATAGATTTGTGAGGTGAAACTTGTCCTGATATATCTGATGGAAGATAGACAAAGCGGAATGGCGCGCGCATTGGATGGACTTATAATCGACCTCTAGGAGTGCTATTGACCGTAGCATTGCCATAGTAACATACCTATATCGAGCCACCAGGTTGCAGTCGTCTAACGCGTCAGTGTACATTGTGCTCTAGTGATTCAGAGTGACATTGTGGCTAAGCACTCAGCTCCGAAGCCATCACACCCCTGCGCGACTTCCGATGAAATACGTGCTGACTGCATAACTGACCAAGGCAGACCAAATACCAAAGTGGGAACCAGAAGCATACGAACTCTTGGTAGCTGCCATAGGGCTGGCTGACTAGACGAGCTCTGTGAAGGCTGCGGGGTTCGTTGCAGCAGCCTCTTCGCAGCCGACGAGCTGAAAATAATGATAATAGCAAAGCTCAGCTTCGAAAGTTTTCGATGCATCTAAGCCAATCCGTATCTGGTCACAAACATCCACGTGGTACTGGTACAGGTACGCACATGTTCCGACCCAGCGTCCAAGGTGTCAGTAGAAGTGTCGAAGAAGTTTGAGAAGCTTGCTTGAGAAGCTTGACATACTTGACATGCTTGACATGAACGCCGCAGGGGTCTCGTTACGAGGCGGGCATGGAGAGTCACTGTTAGCATACAAGGCAGGGGTCTTCGACATTCCTCTGTATGATGTTATGAGTCGAGCCGCTGGATGAGCCTCACCAGAATCGCCAGAATCGATGGGTAGACTCATGGATCAGCGATAGTCGGCAGGAGTGCAAAGATGCTGCTTCGACCTTACATAGCGGTGGCTTGCTTGTCAGAAGCTTGAAAGTATAGCGGTGGTGCAAAAACCTGCGGCTGATGAGTGCAGCATACCGGTGTGTTCGGAGTTGAAAGAAGGTACAAGATACTCGTTCATCGCTATGCCAACGCAGGAGCCGGCACAAGGTAGGATCGAGTGCTGCTACTTGGTTACTGAGCATGTATTTCTCCTCTCATTCGGTGCTGCTCCTCGAGAAATCAGTGGGGAGTAGATACGATTATCAGATATTCGCGAATGCAGAGAGGAGGGCACTCGGCAGAACTGCCGAAGCATCTGATAAGATCAAGCTAGAGTTTGCACCAGGTGACCGTGCTCAGACCACGTGCATCACATGCGAGAAGCGATTACGTCAAACCGTTGGAATTTTTCTGAATTGATGGCGCTTGGCGACAAAAATGTACGTAAATGGGAGAGAAGCTGCTCTGATGCAAGGCACGATGCGATGAGTCGACGAGATTGTACCGGAGGCGACCTGCCTCGCAAGCTTTCTTTGTTCAGTTTTGCGCGTCTTGCATTCACCCCTTGCATCTCACTGTCAACATGAAGTCGCCCATCCCGGACTACCTCAACCATGTGCTCGAGAAGGCGCGACCGAACGAGGGAGGAGCTGCCGCCGACTACATCGAGACGCTGGCCAGGGCAGACACGTCCAAGATGGCAGTCGCCCTGGCCATGGTCGACGGCAACGTCTACTCTGCAGGAGATGACAAGATCGAGTTCTCCATTCAGTCCATCTCCAAATCTTTCGTCTACGCCATCGCCATCGAGGACGCCGGACTGGACCAAGTGCTGAAGAAGATCGGAGTCGAGCCTTCGGGCGACAGATTCAACCAACTGTCGCTTGAGCGCAGCACGAACCGACCCATGAACCCCATGATCAACGCTGGCGCCATTACCGCTCACTCCCTCGTCGTCTCGCCCACCGCAACCCTCCACGAGCGAACCGAGCGCATCTTGAAAGTCCTCTCCAGGCTGGCTGGTCGCGAGTTGCATGTCGATGAGGAGGTCTACAAAGCCGAGCTGAAAGACGCCGACAGGAACATGGCTATAGGATACATGCTCAAGGCTGCTGGCATCATCACATGCGACCCAAGGGAGGCTGTGAAAGGATACATTCGTCAATGCGCCATCAACGTCAACGTCCAAGACTTGGCCATGATGTCCGCTGTGCTGTCCAATGGCGGCGTCCATCCCGTCACTGACGAGCAAATCATACCACACACAAGTGTCCGCCAGGTCCTGTCTGTCATGACGACCTGCGGCATGTACGACGCTGCCGGTGATTGGGTCTCCAACGTCGGCTTCCCAGCAAAGAGCGGTGTCGCTGGTGCCATCATCGGTGCTCTGCCCGGCCAGGTTGGTCTTGCCACATTCTCCCCCAAGATCGATGCGCGCGGCAACAGTGTGCGCGGTGTGGCCATGTGTGAACAACTTTCGCGTGACATGGGACTTCACATGATGGATGTCAGTCACGTCGCGCGATCAACCGTTCAAACCTCCGTGTCCACACTCGTCCCTGGCGAGAATGACAAGCACGAACCACACAACTCAAACTGCGACCGTAAAGTAGTGGTCTTCAAGCTACGAGGTGCCGTACGCTTCCCCGGTGCAGAAAGATTGACAAGAGCATTAGCGTACGAGCTAGGAAAGCCCGACCCATCTGATCCTGGATCTGGATGCCATGCCAACGCTTGCGCCATTGTCTTCTCCTTCCGCGAGGTCTTTTCACTAAACTTCATCGCCCGAAGATTGATTCACGAAAACATAACACGCCTTTTGGGAGAACGAAGAGTCTTGGCCATCATCGACCCTACAGGTGTACTCGAATGGGACCCCACAAAAGCAAAGAACGATAGACATCCAAAGGTTGTCGACAATGACACGGAGGCACGAGACTACATTGGAGGAACGGGTTGTCAAGCCGTCTCTGAAGATCCAGAATGGTAGATACCCACACGAAGTTATGACCGATCAAAGCGCTTTCTCTTCAATACACGAAATACAATTCTTGCATGATGAATTCTTGGGTTACAGGCATCTAGGATCTAGGCTAATTTGAAGATCTCTTCTTGCCCTTGTTTTGTACTTTTGTGACTGGTGAATATGAGGATTCAAGACCCGTTCGAACTTGATGACCCACTACACTACCATGTCAACGCGGTTCTTACATATTCTATCTCAATGATCATACGTGATGCGAGGCTGGTCGTCAAACTGAAATCCATCGCTGAGCTACCGTTTCTATCAAGATCTCCTTCATAACAAACATCATCCCTCATAAAGATTGCTTTGGTCTCCATCTAAGACGACAAAGTCTCATCAAAAGGCTCGGCATCATCAGTAGGGTTACCAGTTTCATCATCAGTAGGCACTTCCTGGTCAGCAAAGGCCAAAAACACAGCCTCCCAATGATCCTCAAACTGCACCATGAAACTGCCATCGCTAAACACATCATTGGAAAAGCTTCCAGTGTTGCCTTGATTCATGTGGATATCGTGGATACCGGACTCGCCATTGGAGTCATTGTAGCCTTGGCCCCAGAGGTAGACTTTGGCTTTTTGATTGATGGCTTGGGTGAGGATGGGTTCGAGTTTGTCTTCGATGGTGTTGTTGCCTGAGGCGGGGAGAATGGTGCCAGCGTTTAGGTCTAGGAGAGCGGGTGTGGTGCGGATGAAGTCGAGGGCGTACTTGGAGTGTTCGCCGTTTGTGGGTTTGAGGACTGTTTGACCCAAAGGCAGGGAGGCGAGTTGTTGGGTAATGGGGTGTTGGAAGTTGTTGTTTATCCAGTAGACGAGACGGGAGTCCTTGCTTGTGGACTTGACGTTGATGTCTGCTTCGGGACTGTTTGTGCCGTCGGTCAATCTCAAAGTGATGTGGGGGCTCTTGGGGTCCTGCTCGGGGGTCTGTGCTACGTAGGAGATGGGGTTGGCGACCCAGATGCTGTAGTTTTTGAGCGAGTGGCTGCTGTTGCTTCCTCCCTGGTTGCTTCCTCCCTGATTGCTTCCTCCCTGGTTGTTGCCTGAGCGGCGCTCGCTGTCACGAGATTTGTGCTCTCTGTGGCCGCCGTGGTGGTGTCCGTGGTGAGGCATCTTCTGGTATCTGGATGTGAAGAAGAGGATAGTAATTGAATTCTGTCACTGCGGTAACTTATGGGGATTGTAGAGAGAAGTGATACAGCGGCAGGGGAACTGCTCTCCTTTTTGAGTCCCGTCACAAAGTATTGCTTCCACCTACGTTGCTACGCAGCTTGCTTGCTTACCAGTCCTTACAGGTTTCTGAGGGGGTGGACGCGTCGTCAAAGGCGCAGCAGGCAGAGGTAAGACACCATGGGTCTGGTTTATCTGAAGCACGAGCTGAAGCTATTGGTCGTCGGCAGTGCGTCATGTCACCCCTGCAGGGAAGGTTGTCGCAAACGTGCAGTTCGGTCGTGGTTGCTGCGCATGCCGAGCCGCTTCACGGTCCACCGCCCCGGCCCGTTGCTTGTTTTGAATGCTTGGTTGCCTCGAGGATGCTTGAAGCTTGATAAGCCTCTTTGGTTGACATTCTAGCGTGCGTTCGCACAAGACACTGTCACATTGCCATGGGCTCGTCGAGAGTTGTCATATCATACTAGACTGCAAGACCTCTGATCGTGCTCAGGGGTAGACAGCCGCTGGTACCGAAGAGGGTCACGTTGTTTTTACTCGAAACACCCATGATAATCAACAACGACAATCTCCTCAGCGGTTGTGTACTCTACAGCCGACAAGCAAACGTTCATCCAAGACCTAGTCATATACTGCGCCTAGCGCTACAGAATCTGGATTTGCAATGTTATGCGTAAATGTAATCTGAACATTATGGTTGATAGCACCACCCTGATATCATCGGAGTCAGTTCCGTTGTAACCACAGACTTGAGATGAGAAGGATCAATGACAAGCATGCGGTAGATTCAACGTTATGTAGGAGGCAGCCTATCTCGTCAAAGTCTTTGATCTTTCAAGACCTCACGTGAAAAATCCACAGAATTAGCATTGCAAAGTTGACATTAGTTTTCTGTGAACAGAAGAATCATCTACCAGCCAAAATATCAGCAGCAATCTTCTCTGCCAATGCATAAATTGTAGCTTGCGGATGACCCGGAGGCAAGAAAGGGAAAGCACTCGCATCGACCACTCTCAATCTCTCGACTCCAATGACCCTTGCACTCGAATCAACAACAGCCATACTATCGTTTCTTTGGCCCATCTTGCAGGTACAGCCGGTATGCCAGTTGAATCCAATGTTTTTCTGCAGATAGCCGAGAATATCTGTGTCTGAGGAGTTGAAAGGCAAGTCTTGTGGACCTGGCAGAAGTTCCTCCCCGATAGACATGAGCTCGATGGCGGTAGTGTTGAAGAACTGTCTTCCGCGTTTGAATGCTGCGATGGCCACTTGTTGATCCGTGGGGTGGGTAAGCCAGTTCGGGTTGATGAGTGGAGCATCGGACATGTCTGCACTTTGCAGCGTGATGTTGCCACGGGATAGAGGTGTGAGTAAAACTGGCTGGATGTATCCTACATCGATCACGTTCTCTGGAATAGAGAAGGACGAGGTGCCGAAAGGAGCGGAAGAGATTTCATATTCTACCTCCGGCCAGTCAGAAGGAAACGTGGAGAGGTCCTTGAGTGTTGAGTCTGTAAAAGCCGATCTTGATGAGCTTGGCAGTTTTTCCCAACCTAGGAGGTCGGATTGGTCGTTGGTCAGAATGCCCGTGTGGTTGGGGCTCAGGTAGTCCTGTCTTGCTTGTTCGGCAGCAGCAGGGTTCATCAGACTACCGTAAGTCTCAACATCCACTTGTTGTCCTACACTGAGCACAACATGGTCCCACATATTCCGTCCTACGCCTTGACGGTCTGCTACTACTGAGATGTTGAACTTGGCCAACTCATCAGCTGGGCCAACACCCGACACCATTAGCAGCTGAGACGACTGGAAAGCGCCTGCAGATAGAATCACCTCCTTGCTAGCGCTGAGCATGAAAGATTCGGGAGACGGACCACTCTGTACTCGAACGCCTGTAGCGGTCTTATTCCGATCGAACAAGATCTGTTTTGCCAGGGTGTGAGTATAAACCCTCAAGTTTGACATGTTGCTGCGAAGTGCCGTGTCCAAAAAAGAGGTCTGCGAAGAGCTTCGAGTCTGGTCCTTCGGATTGAGTGTAAGAGGACTGTATTGAGCTCCCATCAGATCGCCGTTGATCAGGTCGTGCAACTCTCCGACGCCAATTTCTGCGAGACCTTGCTTCGCCCATGATGAGAGCGGAGTTGCACAGTGTGGAAAAGAGACTTGGAGGGGACCTGTACCGGTCTCGTTCGTTATCAATGGTACAGAAGCATTTGCTGCTCGAAAAGTCATGTCCGGATTGGTGTATTTGATCGATGTCTGACAATGTGGTATGAAGTTGTCCCAGAGATAGCTGGAGTCGTTCACGCTATCCGCCCATGCTTGGAGAGCACCAAAGGTAGGCCGATTATAGTTCATGGAATTTTCAGCAGAACTGTTTAATGTGACAGTTGTGTAACATTGGACACTCAAGACAACTTACCAGCCTCCCAGCATCTTTCCTCTTCCATAGTGGAACCTTTGACCTTGGGCTTCTACTTGGGGTGTGGTCAAGAAGCCCCAATCCACTAGAGGTGCATTCCACTGTGACTCTGGTGTGACCTCGTTGTAGTCTTGATTGTATGCCGGTACAACAGACACATTTCCGTTCTCTTGTCCGTAAAATCCACCTGCTTCAACGACGGCCACGGAGTGGTTCGCTTCGGCTAGGCGATAGGCTATAGCCAGACCGCCAGTAGCTCCGCCAATCACTACATAGTCGAATGTCGCGTTCTGCGCTGGTCTGCCGAAGTAGTTGGCTGCAAGCGGTACCGCTTGAGCTAAGAGAAGTTGTGTGCTCAAGGCAAGACCGACGGTGCCTTTCATGGTGATGATATCGAACAAAGCTATCCAGAAATAAGTACCGCATCCCAGATGACATTATGTACTTGCGTGCATCGAGCAGGCCGAGTATTCAAGATGTCATGTCCATGCGTGGAGAAACCTAATTCAAAAAGATTCCACATTTGTCTACGTCAAACCGTTGGCATTGGTATAGACACAGACCCCTCGGAGCCGCACAGATCTGTAGATCCATGATGAGTAGTTTGTAGGAAGGCAACACGCCGAAGGATACTCATCAGAAGTCCATGACCATAGACACAATATGGCAGTGGTCGGTGTACGTGAGAGGTGGTTGGCGGTTATGACGCCAAATCGAGGGTGGTTGGGGCTTGACTCGTGTACGTTTGATCGACTGTAGGAACGATCCGATGTCTTGTGCATTGCCCGAAAATGGCAATCGAATAACATGACAAGGAAAGAAATTGCAAAAGGAAATTCGTCTAGGTGCCCTTTCTCAAAATTCGACCTTGTCATCCCAAACTTCCTCCACAAATTTGGCCGGCTCTCTTCGACTTCGATCAACCTTCAAATCAAACACATCCAACCTTTGATATCCACCAACAATATCGTGATACTGTTTGCCCTCTATACACTCCTCCACGTCCATATCTGTGTAGAGGATGTCTTCTCTGTCCTGCAAGTATTCTGTCTCCTGCTGTTGCCCTGTCGTCGCATCAACCGTAAATCCAGGCTTCAGCATGCCGGTAGGATCGAGGAACATGGTAGCTGCCCGCTGAGAAAGTTGTAGTGTTTGTCTGACGCCAGCTTCATTACTGGCACCCTTTGCAACGATATCAATTGCTTGCTCGTCCAAGAATGCAGCATTGATGATACCGAAACACTTTGCTTCGAAGCAATGCGCAGCTGCTCTTGTCCTATTCGCAGCCAAATTGTCATAATTCTTTCCCTTCTTCGCGATCACATCTGGCTGCAAAGCCCTTGTAGGCCACACAGCAGGCCAGGTCGAGATGTGAATCTGCTCTCCCTCTGCCATCAACGCATACCGCGCCAAAGGATTCGTGTTCTCACCACAGATCAGGTTGCCAATCTTTCCGTACGGCGTCTCGCTCACCCTCAGACCATGCCCGTCCCCAGAACTCCAGGTCAGCTTTTCGAAAAACGTAGGTTGCAGTTTCCGATGATGGTTTAGTATTTCGCCATTGCTCCCGATCAACACATTCGAATTCCAGAGTGTTGCACTACTATACCTCGCTCTCTCCGATATCCCAACACTGATCATGATATCCAATTTCTGAGCCGTGGCGCGAAGAGACTCAATCTCTGGGCCATCAACATGAACAGATCCTGCAACCATGCGCTTGAAGAGATCGTGGTTTTCGGTGGGTGCGCGTATGGCGCTCCAGATGGGAAAGGCAGAGATGTAGGTTTCCGGGAAGACTACCAAGTTGGCCTCGTTGGCGTGCGCTTGTTGGATCAAGTTGATGGCCTTTTGGGTTGTTTTGGAGGCGGAAAGGAAGACTGGAGAGACATGGCATGCTGCTGCACGAAGGACTTTGGTGCTCATTACTGATGCTCGATATGTCTTTTTTCTGGCGTAGTGGTGCTGTTAACAGAAGGTGACAGGTATCAAGATGTTGAAGACGATTGGGCTGAACTATGTCTTCACGGGTTTGACACCGAATGATCAAAGATTAAGTTGTTGGCTCGACGGTGTATACTATTGATATGCACCTGGTCGACCACGAGTATGCTACAGATATATGCGGGTAGAGCGGCTGTAACAGACGACCGACCTCGGCGACCAGAGCGGGGAAGGTGCGAATTGGCTTTCACACGATGGTTGCATAAACACTATCTTTTGAATGCTCCTGATATGGAAGATATGGTATCAAGCTGTGAAGCACTTTCTCTAATTAGTTGTAGATATGGGAGAGCAAAGAAACAAATCATCCTTTTATGAACGTCAAAATCTTACTCGCCCTTGTAGCCCTCAGTCAGGACGACAGGACCGGTGTACACCTTTCTTCCTCTAATCACCCAATCGGCAATAGCACAAAGCAGGACGACCATGAACATGAGCACCGACCAGTTGAAGTCGGCAGCAGCCTTGGAAGTGGTTTGGGGCCAGAACATCCAGAAGAACACATAGGCTGAGTACAAGACGGCGAAAGTGTTGATGGGCACACCCCATCGGCCGAGAGACCATCTGCAGTTGGGCAGGAGCTCCGGGTTTGTGACACGGCGGTATAGAACACATCCGATACTGACGACATAGGTGATCATCAGAGATGTAAGGTTGAGCGAGACAATCGCGTTGAAAGCAGCGTCAGAGCCGATGTTGATGAACGAGAGAATGATGGTGAACGCGGTAGTAGCGGTGACCGAGTTGATAGGAATTTCGAGCTTGGGGTCGACCTTTGCAATCCAGTTGCTGAAGGGCAGACCTTGATCACGGGCAAAAGACCAGGTTTGACGAGATGTCGACAAGTTGTAGGACAATGTACCCGCGTAGATAAGGATGATGACGATAGCCGAAAGAGTGTTGAAAGCGGGCTTGCTGAAGGCTTTGGTGAAGACGTACATGTACGGGTAGCCTGAGCCGTTGCTGGCATCATCGACGGCACCTGCAAGGTCGACAACGCTGAACATGTATGTGATGAGGAAAACAAGACCCAGAGCACCGTTCAGGAAGTACGACCAGACCATTGCTCTGGGCACGTTTCTGCCAGCATCCTTGACCTCTGCGATTTGGTTAGCTTTGGTACAATGCAGTTTTGGATTCGACCAGACTTACCCTCCGAGACGTGAGCGGCTGCATCGGAACAGATACAGGCATACACTGCTGAAACTTGACCAACCATCAAGGAAAGACCCATGGAGCTCCAGCCGCCAGAGTTGGTGAAAGTTCCAAAGACATCTGATGCCTTGTTTCTAGGGGCGAGAACCCAGATCATCACAATGATGACCAGGAAGCCAAAGACGTGAACAATCATCATGAGATTCTGGAAGACAGGCATCGCTTTAGATCCCCAGACGTTGGTAGCCCATACCACTAGGGCGATGGCAATGACGAACAGAGTACCCTGCCAGTTTCTGAAGACGTAGTTGGGGTCGTTCTCATAGATCAACGACTGAATAAGAGTTCCGACCAGATACGGGCCAGAGGCTGTGCCAGCTTGCCAAGAGAGGGTAGACATCCAGCCTCCGAGGAAACTCAAGATCTTCTGTTGTGAGGGAGGGGCAAACTCTGAGATCCAGTGATATTGGCCGCCAGCCTATTCTCTAGTCAGTACAATGTGTAGGGTCATAAGAGTAGTCATGAATTCTTACAGTCGGGCACATGGAAGCCATCTCGGCCAGCGAGAATACGACAAAGGTGAAACCGAAAAAGGTCCAGATGTAAGACCACACTAGGCCTGCGATACCACCATTGACCATTCCTTGTGTAGTTGCAGTCAAGAGGACCTCCCAAGTTCCCTGAAGGATAATTGTGAAAGCGATGGTCGAGAGAGTGCGGAAGTTTCTTCTCAACTCCTGCTTCTTGCCCATGCGCTTCATCTCCCGCGCATCGGTACGAGTGAAGCCCTCATCATTCTGAGCGTTGCGAAGATGACCGTGGTAATCGAGCTCGGCATCGTCGTCGATGCCATCAAAACTGCGGATTTCTCTCGTTCCAGATGCAAGACCGGATTTGGTGGTAACCTCAGGCATGACACTAGCCGAAGAGGTAGATGCAATGGTGTTGTCCATGGTGTCGTTACTGCCAGGACGTGCTTGGGCAACAGTCATGGTTATCAAGGCTCGAGAAAGGTCGGCCGGAAGGGAGCACCGCTACTTTAAAGAAGTCGACAACAGACCTTAGCGGGGCGCGAAAGGTCTGAAGTTATTGTAAAACGATAGAGGGTCGCGGACGGCCCGTGCGATATGTATGCGAATCTTGATCACCCTAGAGGCTGGGCAGCGTGCGAATGGGGGGTGTGGATCGTCTGCCGAATGTTGAATAGACGAACGCCCGGAGGTGGACGCGGTTGAAGCGTTTTCGTTTGCTAGATTGTGGCTATACCTAGGTATAAGATATTGCTCCTGGTCTCCCATTATCATAGATCAAGCAACCCAGCTGAAGCCTTCCCAGCGAGGACCGTTCCGAGACTGATGGCTGCTAGTCACGGTGCCGGGCTCTTGAAGGATTCCCTCAGCGTGCCGAGCGAAGGATCAGCTTCGTGCATAGAAAGCACGGAAGGTGCAGGGCTATGAGACGTCGGCGGCGAAACAATCTCGCTATTAAAGTTCGAGATAGGTCGAAGCCACAGAATGGGAGCTTGGAGTCAAGGATCCACAAGCGATATAGACGTCTGGACTTGGACATTTTTGTGGAAACAACAAAGACCCTGATGTTGTAATATATTAAGCGCATTGAGCCAAGTTGGCCCTGGGTGACTGGGTCTCAGTGCCGACGGGTGCAGCATAGCCAACGACTCAACGTTGACGGCTCAACCGAGGGGCTCTAGATAAGAATTGCAAGTTACGGACGTTAGAGAGTGGTCCCGGTTGGCAGGTTGATGAGTAAGGCAGGTGGCTCTAGGCAGGAATAGGCAAGCAAAAGCTGTGTCATGGAAGCTTTGGAGGCGTTGTGGATGAAACTAGAAGGCGCGGTAGGATTTTGAGGCGCATGCAAAATTTCCGGACGATTGGCTAGCCATGTGAGTATGCGGACGGGAGGACAAGGTGGATTCCACGAGGCGAGTAGCATGGTGGAACATGGTGGAACATGGTGTGAGAGGTGGATTCCCAGTCGCAGTCGCAAGCAGAAGGGCACACGACGATCAGTCGTCAATTGGTTTCGAAAAGTTATACAAAGTGGTGGCATGAGGTTCGGGCGGTCAGCTTGGACGACGGCTCAGGGCGAGATGTGGCCGTGAACCACTGGGCAGTTGGGGAAGCGAGAAGCGAAACAGCAGAACTGGAGGTCGGAGCACAAGCGCAACTATCTACAAAGAGCACGAAGACAAGGCCAGCCGTCTACAGAATACCATCAATGGCTATCTGAGCATAAAGATAGGGTTCGTGATCCTGCAAAGTCTCTCGGGAGGAACGAGTTTAGGCGCGAGATGCAGCAGTTGGAGCCTGGAGGATTTATTCTTGGTGCAGAAGGAGCTGCCGGTCAAAGCTCCGGCTCATGGCGAGAAGGGCCGGCCAAGGGTCCCTGACAAGAAACATCAGGCCCTCCCTGAGCCAACACCCCATCACACACACACCATGTTGCAATCAGACGCCGACAACTACTTCCAGACCTCGTGAGCGACAGCCAGACCCGCAATAAGAGAAGGAAGCGTTCGCTGAGACTCGGTGACAAGGGACTCGGTCGCCGAACAGAAACGCAGACAGGCCAAGGCCGACAACAAGGATGGCAACCCCGTCGCCCTGACCTCCAAGATCCTCGCCATCCATGCCGACCCACAGGATCCGGATGCCGTCTACATTGCCGAAGCTGCTGGTACTGCGAGGCGTGTCGTGCTCGAAGTACGTGCCAGCCAACTCTTTGCGAACAGAAAAAGTCGCTGACACGGCAATCAGACTGGCGAAAAGTCAACCGTCTACACAGGCGCCGCTGCTCCCCTGACATCCATCACCACCCTGCGACTACCATCAGCCGAGCCCATCCTCTTCGCCGCATGCTGGGACAAGACCATTCACTCATGGATCCTCAAAACCCGCAAGCCCCTGCGTCGCTACACTGGCCATTCCGACTTTGTGAAATGCGTCCTCGCAACTGAGCTGTCTGGCACTCCTGTACTGCTGTCTGGCTCTGCAGACTCCACCATCATCGTTTGGAACGTCGAGACGGGCAGGAAGATCCACACGCTCAAGGGCCACGCGCGTGCCGTCCTCGATCTCGCTCTCGACCCTGCGGCAACCACAAAAGACGAGCTTTGTCTCTTCAGTGCCGATACTGTGCGCGACATCCGCACCTGGAAGATTACTCTCGACAGTGCTAGTGACATGCTGCCAACACCACTGCGACCCCACGAGACTTCAGTGAACCGTCTGCGATTCGAGGACTCGCTCGTGGTAGACGCCGATGATGCGGACGCTGATGCAGACCTCTGGACCGCGTCCTCAGACAAGACTGCTCAGAGACTGGTTCGCTCACGCGATTGGGCCACGGATACCACATTGCCTCATCCCGACTTTGTACGAGATATTGTCATTGACCAGCAAGCTGGTTGGGTTGTCACTGCATGTCGTGACGAAGAAGTGCGTGTTTGGAACTCCGCCTCTGGAGAACTGGCCTGCGTATTCAGTGGCCATTTTAACGAGGTCACTGGCCTTGCCTTGATGCCTCCTGCTCAAGGCAGTAGAGCCAGCCGTGTCGTCAGTGTCAGCATTGACGGCACACTTAGAGTCTGGTCTCTCGATCCTGCAGCAATGAAGAAAGCCCAGGAGGAGTACGAGCGCCAGCAAAATGGCATCGAGGTCGAAGAGGAGCCTGAGGTCAAGAAGGAGAGCATGCTCACAGCAGAGGAAGAGGCTGAATTGGCTGAGTTGATGGACTCTGATGACGAGTAGATGCTTGAGAACGTATAAAATTCATTACTGTACAGCCCAAAACCCGGGCGACTTCTATCTAGAAACCTTCATGACATTCAAAGTTCTTCCTCTTCATCAGCCAGACCAACCAATCTTCGCTCTGCAAGCGCCGAAATCTTCTCACCCAAGACGTCCCGCTCGAATCTCGCTGCAATCTTGACGGCCGCCTCGAGCATCTTGCCCGATCTGTCTCTCATCAAGCTGACCATTTCTAGCGCCTTCATACCTCTCTCCTCGCCCTCTCTGCACTCGGCAGCCAGCAACTGCAAGAGCACCTTATCGACGTCAAGCTCACGCTGTGCAGCCTCGGTCTTTTGCGCATGTGTAGCATGCGTGTTGTTGACCAAGTCATCCTGCAGACTCAACAGTACCGAATTGCGTACATATTGCTCCTCCAGCTTCTGAACATCACTCTCTTCATTCTCATCCTGATTCTCCTCGTCGCGAGCCGTGACTGGAATCTTGAAATCAAAGTCTGAGAGCAGCGGGCGAGGGAAGTATGGATACTTTTCTCCTCCCTTGAGAATGATGCAGTGGAATTTGTCCAGGGCTACTGCAACTGGCCAGTATGCTTCTTCCTTGCGTCCAGAAGCCAGACGGTCGAGTTGACTGGTATCGAGAAGAGGCACCCATTTGGCTTGGCCGGGTGTTCGCCAGTGCAGACATACTAGCAACACGCCTTCTGAATCGTAGATGCAGGGATCACCCCTGTCGGACCAGAAGACGGATTGCAGTTCGGATTGCTCGGGGAGAGGGATGATGTCTTCGGACTGGCAGACTTCGTCTCGTTTTACGTTCTCAATTGTGTAGACGAGCTTGGCTGTACCGTCGCCGCCGATTGGGCCGTTGCCGATTGTGAGTACGTAGTCGCGCCAGGAGGCACATGCCACGGCTGGAGTGCTCTTTTGTCTGTACACTCGGAAAGGCAGACCGTACAGTGTGTAGACTCTGACATATCCTTTCGATGTCGTGACGACTACGAAGCTGGTGCTCAGACTCAAAGATGTGACTTCTTCTCCTGCAGGCAACTGTGTTCGCCAGTCTGTTCTTGATGTCCATGTCTCGTGAGGGCGGAAGTAGACGAGACTGGGATGTTGGTCTGAAGCTGGGCATGAAAAGGCTGCACCGTGCTCACCGAGACAGGCTTTGTCGTAGAGGAAAGGGTCAGTAAAGTGGAAGTCGCGATGTGCAGCACGGTCGTAGAACTCCACAGTTACGGTGTGATGGGTATCTTGATCGACGGTCCAGATGAAACCGGTGAGATTCAAACACAGGTAACGACGATTGCCTCTCCAAGGGGTACTACCCGGCTGGAAAGCATCGTGCAGACGAGGCTGCCACCTAGCACTGCCGTGCTGTTGAGGTCTCTTCGATGGCGGATATGCAAGCTGGTCTCCAGGACGCTTGCCGTTGCCATTGACTTCCTCGACATATCCTGCGCCATCGTCGTCTACAATGAAGGCATCTCCATTTTCAGATAATCCATCGTCTCCTAGAATGTCATCGAGTGAGTCGGGTGTTCCTGCTCTGCGCTGAGCTCCAGGTCTGGCGCCACCATTCACCAGTGTTCTTGTTGCACCTTCAGGGGCAGCCTCGTTCAGGAATGGCGCAGGTACGAGTGTCTTTTGGAGCAGAGACTCATGCTCTTGAGGTATGATACCGGCGTGCATATATAGCTCTCCGTCATTGGTGGTATAAGATAGCAGATTATCAGTCGGATGCCAGGCAAGCGCCAGCACAGGTTCACGGTCGCTGTCGAGTTTGACCACAGGCTGCTGCGTCTTGGTGTTCCATAGGATGATGCTGAGGTCCTCGCTAGCTGTAGCCAGTAGCGCACCATTTGGTGACCAAGATGCAGCAGTGATATCTCCTCGTCCGTCGACCTTGAAAGTCTTTTGGTTTGACCAGTCACCCCTTGAGACGACTTGTATCGTCTTGGTGGGGGTAGGTGCACACAGTGCTCTTCCGTCAGGGTGCCATGTGACCTTTGAGCTGGCCTGAGAGTCTGTCTCCATGATCTTGATCAGGCCATCAAGTCGTTTGACAAGTTTTGGCTCTTCTGAGCTCAGTGAGTAGACGTATACCATTCCGCCAGAGCAGGAGACAGCCAGAGTAGAGCCACTGTGGTCGAATGAGACATGCTTGACAGGCCTTGTTTGGTCTCGGAGATACATGACCCGTGTCATGTCGTAAGTATTCACAATCTTGACCACCAATTCACTATGACTATAATCAGTATCGCACTTCATGAGCTAATGGTTGAAACAGCATACTCCGAGGCTACCGCAGCCCACAATCCATCTGGTGAGATGGAAATGTCTCTGATGGGCAGAGTGCTTCGAACCAGAACTTCCTCCAGGGAGTGGGTGAACAAGGAGTATTTGCACACACTGCCGTCCTCCGAACCAGTCAAGAAGAAGTCATTGGTTGCAGCTACGGCTGTATGAGAGTCTTGAACGACATCAATGTTGACAGGCTCAGCATCAGATCCAGTAGTAAAGATGCGAATGACATTGTTTAACCCGACTGTAATCAACTTGTTGCCGTTTGGTGTGTATGCTAGATAAGTTGGTCCAGGAGCATCTGCACATGTGTTAGTAAAGGGGGTTGGCTAATTTGTACGATCAAGCGACTTACGAGCTGGTCTGGCACGAGGTTTGGAAGCCATATCGATGTATTAATGAGTGTCAGTGAAAAAGATGCTATCATTTGGGTCATCTCAAGATGGACGCGACAGAAAGTGATTGAGGACGCGCCGACGCGTGCCACTTAACGAGACCTTAAAGAACGTTAGGGGTGCCTCGACGTTGCTCGAAAATATCTCATAGTTAGACGATACAGGTCTAACTACATTACTGGGATATCGACACAAGTGACATGTGCTGCTGCTACCATTAAATACAAGGCGAGTAGTTCGCTAGATGTTGTGGAAGCTATTTCTTGGTCCTGTTTGTGCAGCATACTGGCTGCTGGAGTTCTGCGTATGAGCCATCTGCAACGTTCTATATCCCTGCACACCGCCGAGCTCCAAACCGCGGCAACGGCTTGCGCAGCTGTGTTTATCATCAACTCAACTCACCATCTTCCGCATCTCGCAACCACATCCAACATCTTCAATTCTAACCAATCCATCAAAATAAACACAACAATGAGCGACGAGAACAAGACCACTTCCCAGGGCGGTGCCCCCATCCTTAACGACGCCGAACACCAGCAGGTCCACGCCCAGATGGCCAGCGGCAAGGGAAAGGCCAAGGCCGTCGAGGACTTGGACATGGACGACGACAGCTCTTCTGAGGAAGAAGAACAGGTTGGTCACATCACGTTTTTCACACCAAGAACGTACGCTAATTGATCTTCACAGGCCGCTCCCGGTAAGGACCACCATCAACAAGCTCTCCACGCGCAGCCGGACTGACAAACCACAGAGGAACACGAGGAGGGCGAAGAAGACAACATGGAGGAGATTGACGAGAGCAACATCCTCTCCGGTGGCAGACGCACTCGCGGCAAGACTATCGATTTCGCCAAGGCTGCCGAAGGCCTCGACGACGACGAAGATGAGGACGAGGACGACGACTTCGAGGACCCCGAGGATATGCAGCAGTAGAGCTGCGCCTCGGAACAGTCCCAGCTGCTGCTTTGAACGCAGTGCGAAAAGTTTTCACCTTCCCTCTTCACGATCATTACTGCCACAGTAGGCATTGGGTATTGCGCAGTTGTGCAAGGCGTCTCGGGCAGGAGGATGGATACCTATTATCAGCATTCACGGAGTCGCGGCGCGCTCGGGCATACCAGATGATCATCGACAAAACGAACTTTTATGAGCAGTAATTCCTTTGAAGAATATGAGATGGACTTGTAGTCCAAGTCTCCAATCACACAACTCTCACTATTGTTCAAGCGAACAACCATATAACGTGCTTCTTTGTGTGTACGTCAGACCAGCACTGAATGGACCGACTGACTTGTGTTGATGGTTGGAGGTTGCAACATTCTCTCTTTTCCTTCATGGAATCAGCTCATGTGCCAACGTCCTACTCGCTTGACAGACTGGCTTGGAGACTTTCGTTGGAGTTCGCCTATTTGGCAAGAGCTGTAATCTGAACAGGGTATATTTGCCTAAGATGTATCCCGGTATCGGCGGGTGCTTCGAGAATTGTCACATGTGAGTGGTCTTTTCGCTTCCGTCTCTATTGCCAGCCCATCCGGGCTAAGCCAGCCATATATGCACCATTGCTTGTGGTAGGGCCTGTTCCATGGTATTCCGACTGCTCCCGTTCGCAGCACTTTCTTCCTGAACTGACCGAAGTCTGCCCTTTTCCCCCATGATAGTTGAGGACTCGACACCGGAAAGATCAGGACTGTCATCAATTCATGAGTCGAAGCAAGAGAATTGTGCATGCTCCCGAAAGATCTTGACACTCTTTGATCGACTGCATCTCCTAGGGACCCCAGCTTTACCATGTACATGGCACGACACGGTTAGCGACCGACCTGTGTTTTAAGGGCAGCGATAAGAACTTCTCTGACATGTCGCTGTGACTCTCGCGAACCCTAACGTTGGGTCAAACCAATCACCATCCGGCTGAAGGAGATGGCCTTGCCGGACAGAGACTTGGATCGTGCGTCCCGGCCGCCGATTGCCGTGTCGGACGTCCAATGAGATGGATTTGCTGACCTAGCCACCAGTCAATGGCAGGTCAAGGGTCCGGGGAAATCTTTTGTCTCGTTCGCTGTTGATCAAGCAAATGCGTGTGTGTAGGAGCATGGTAGATACAAGAGACATGGACTGTGAGTCGCCAGAAACGACGAGCATGTGTCCGCCTCAGATTGAGCAACGAGAGACGATCCAACTGTGCCGAGAAAGCTGTGTTTACTCTAGGTGAGATCTTGTTGAGAAGCTGTCACGACCACAGATTGAATATCAAGAGAGCTCCTCGCGTGTGACTACAGAGATAAGCAAGTACCAAACATGAATACAAGACCTTTTTTGTGACAGATGAATGATACGCAGAGCACTACAAGTACTTTGAGCAGCGTTCGTGTAGAGCGGAAGCACTTATTGCCTTTGCTTGCAAGGCGGCACTAGTTGAATCCCCACCTTTGCGGCCAATTTACAAAAGCGTGGCCGTTCCCTCACCCTCTTCGTCTCGTCTTCACCTCGCATACGCCTGAACTACGCTCTGCACGCAGACCATCAGAGCGCTCTCGAATTAAGTGCAGGTAAGCTTTCTCTCGGCTGCGCGTGCGAATTCCTCGCCCCTCATTCGCCAGAGCTCCTCGCCTTATCAACACCTGCACCACTTTCTTTTGCCTCCCCCCGCAATATCCCACCGTCCTCGTTCTCCAGTGGGCATACTCCGTGCAGCGGAGACGTGATTAGGCGGACGATCACTTGTCTGCGCATCATCTGAAACACTCTTTTTCTTCCCCCTCGACCGAGCTCCAGCTTCTCCTTCTCGCCACGACCTCCTTTGCTTGCCACACTAGCGCGTCTCTTGCCATATAATTGGAAAGCATTTGGCTGATTGTAGATTCCATAGACGAGCTCGACAAAATCTCCCTTCGCCACCAAAGGTCCCCGCCTGTCTTTCATACCCCCAGGCTCTATCGTACTCGGCTCCAGGCCGAAAGCATGGGTCGAGTGTCTTTCGAAGATCCAGTTGAGAACACCATCATCGAGGAAGATGAACCTGTAAACATCTATCCGTATGAGAACACGCCACAGAACAAGTCATGGGCTGGTGCGCTCCCTGTGAAGCAGGGTCTCTACGACCCTGAGCTCGAGAAGGACGCCTGTGGTGTCGGCTTTGCTGCGTAAGTTGCCACATCGTATTGGCAGAGTAAGTCCAATGTCTGACTTCTGAATAGCCATATCAAGGGTGTTGCCAGCCACAAGATCGTCAGCGATGCACGAAACTTGCTCTGCAACATGACACATCGCGGTGCCGTTGGTTCGGATGCGCGTGACGGTGATGGTGCAGGTGTCATGACATCAATCCCTCACAAGTTCTTCGTCAAGGAGTTTGGTAAAGAGCAAGGATACACACTGCCCCAGCAAGGACAATACGCTGCTGGAAACATCTTCTTCAAGCCCGACACCGAGGTTTTGAAGGAGACATTGAACACATTCGAGGAAGTGGCAGACGAACTTGATCTGCGAGTTTTGGGCTGGCGTGAGGTTCCTCGCGACTCTTCGTTGCTCGGTCCGGCAGCTGCCTCTAGAGAACCTATTATCCTCCAGCCCTTTGTTGTCCTGAAGTCCGCATACGGTGATGCCAGAGCACCCAAGGAGACCTTTGAGTCCGAATTCGACGAGCCCTACTTCGAGCGCCAGCTCTACGTACTGCGCAAGCGTGTTACTCACGTCATTGGTCTGCACAACTGGTTCTACCTCTGCTCTTTGAGCAACAAGAACATTGTCTACAAGGGACAACTTTCTCCCGTCCAGGTCTACGAGTACTACTTTGATCTGGTCAATGTTGACTACGAGGGTCACTTTGCCCTGGTCCACTCGCGTTTCTCCACAAACACTTTCCCTTCATGGGATAGAGCACAGCCCCTGAGATGGGCAGCCCACAACGGAGAGATCAACACTCTGCGTGGAAACAAGAACTGGATGCGCGCAAGAGAGGGTTTGATGAAGTCTGACCTGTTCGGCGACGAGCTGGAGATGCTTTTGCCCATCATTGAAGATGGCGGTTCTGACTCTGCTGCTTTCGATAACGTTCTCGAGCTCCTTACCATCAACGGTGTTCTGTCTCTACCCGAGGCAGTCATGCTCATGGTTCCCGAGGCATGGCAGGGAAACCGTGCCATGGATCCCGCCAAGCAGGCTTTCTACGAGTGGGCAGCCTGTATGATGGAGCCTTGGGATGGACCTGCTCTCTTCACATTCGCCGACGGCAGATACTGCGGTGCCAACCTTGACAGAAACGGTCTCCGTCCTTGCAGATACTACATCACTGATGATGACCGTATTGTCTGTGCTTCTGAAGTCGGTACTATCCCTATAGAGCCTGAAAAGGTTGTTCAGAAGGGCCGTCTTCAGCCTGGTAAGATGCTTCTGGTCGACACTGTCGCCGGTCGCATCGTTGATGATGCCGAGCTGAAGCAGACAGTCTCGAAGCGCAAGGACTTTCAAAGCTGGATTAGTAGCCAGCTTATTACCATGCCCGCTGTCTACGATAAGCTTAGTGAGAAGGGTGCTGACCTTGGATTCACTTTGTCCGAGACCAGAGTCCAGGAAGACCCCAGACTGAAGGCCTTCGGCTACTCTCTTGAGCAGGTCAGTCTGTTGCTCGGCCCTATGGCTGCTGACTCCAAGGAAGCCCTCGGATCTATGGGTAATGATGCCCCATTGGCATGTCTTGCACAGCAGCCTCGTCTCCTGTACGAATACTTCAGACAGCTCTTCGCCCAGGTCACCAATCCTCCTATCGACCCTATCAGAGAAGCAGTTGTCATGTCGCTCGAGGCCTACGTTGGTCCTCAGGGCAACTTGCTCGAGATGAGCCCTTCTCAGTGCCACCGTCTCTTGCTTCCCTCCCCTCTGCTCTCTATCGAGGAGTTCAATGCCCTGAGCCAGATCTCGCAGTTGCACCGTGAGTGGAATGTCCACACCGTCGACATCACCTTCCCCAAGAAGGAGGGTATTCAAGGCTACCTTGATGCTCTTGACCGCATCTGCGACCAGGCTGCCGAGGCCATCGAGAAGAACGACAGAATTATCGTCCTGTCCGACCGCGCCACCTCAGCTGACCGTGTCGCTGTCTCTGCCGTCCTTGCTACTGGTATGGTCCACCACCATCTTGTTCGCAACAAGTGGCGTTCCCAGGTCGCCCTCGTTGTTGAGACTGCCGAGGCTCGTGAAGTTCACCACATGTGTGTTCTCGTCGGCTATGGTGCTGATGCCATCTGCCCCTACCTCGCAATTGAGTGTATCATGAAGATGGCTCGCGAGGGTCTGATCAGAAAGAAGCTCAGCCCTGAGCAGCTCATTGACAACTACAAGCACTCCTTGGACGGTGGTATCCTGAAAGTCATGTCCAAGATGGGTATCTCCACTCTTCAGAGTTACAAGGGTGCCCAGATCTTCGAAGCTCTTGGTATCGATGACTCCGTCGTCGACCGCTGCTTCACTGGTACGGCCACTCGTATCAAGGGTATGACTTTCGAGCTTATTGCTCAGGACGCCTTTGCCCTGCACGAGAAGGGTTACCCTAGCCGCAACATCTTGGAGATTCCTGGTCTTGCTGAGACTGGTGAGTACCACTGGCGTGACGGTGGTGAGCCCCACGTCAACGACCCTACCTCCATTGCCAACATTCAGGATGCTGTCCGTACAAAGAACGACAAGTCGTACGAGGCTTACTCCAGATCCGAATACGAGCAGATCAAGAACTGCACGCTCCGTGGTCTTCTTGACTTCGACTTCGAGGACCGTGCTTCCGTTCCCATTGACCAGGTCGAGCCTTGGACCGAGATTGTCCGCAGATTCGTCACTGGTGCCATGTCCTACGGGTCCATCTCGATGGAATCGCACTCTACCCTTGCTGTAGCCATGAACAGGTTGGGTGGTAAGTCCAATACCGGAGAGGGTGGTGAAGACCCAGAGCGTAGCTTGCGCATGGACAACGGCGACACTATGCGTTCTGCTATCAAGCAGATTGCCTCTGGTCGTTTCGGTGTCACCAGTGCCTACCTTGCCGATGCCGATGAGCTCCAGATCAAGATGGCCCAGGGTGCCAAGCCTGGTGAGGGTGGTGAGCTTCCTGGACACAAGGTGTCTGGACCTATTGCTCGCACTCGTCACTCCACTCCTGGTGTCGGTTTGATCTCTCCCCCTCCTCACCACGACATTTATTCTATCGAGGACTTGAAGCAGCTCATCTACGATTTGAAGTGCTCCAACCCCCGCTCTCGTGTCTCCGTTAAGCTTGTTTCGGAGACTGGTGTCGGTATCGTTGCCTCTGGTGTCGCAAAGGCCAGAGCCGACCACATTCTGATCTCTGGTCACGACGGTGGTACTGGTGCTTCCAGGTGGACTGGTATCAAGTATGCTGGTCTGCCCTGGGAATTGGGTCTTGCCGAGACTCACCAGACTCTGGTCCTGAACGACCTTCGTGGCCGTGTCATTGTTCAAACCGATGGTCAACTCCGCACTGGTCGTGATGTTGCCATTGCTTGTTTGTTGGGTGCTGAGGAGTGGGGTTTCGCTACCACTCCTCTCATCGCTATGGGCTGTATCATGATGAGGTAAGTTACGATGACGTTATGTGTGTACTACAATGAACCCTTGCTGACCAACAAACAGGAAATGCCACCTCAACACCTGCCCTGTCGGTATCGCCACTCAGGATCCCGAGCTGAGAAGCAAGTTCAAGGGTACCCCCGAGCACGTTATCAACTTCTTCTACTATGTTGCCAACGAGCTTCGTGCCATCATGGCCAAGCTCGGTTTCCGTACCATCAACGAGATGGTCGGTCGCACTGAGGTTCTTCGCGTCCGTGACGACCTCCGCAACGGAAAGACTGAGAACATCGACCTTTCGCTCATCTTGACACCCGCCCACACCCTTCGTTCTGGTGTCGCTACCTACAACGTCCGCAAGCAGGATCACAAGCTCCACGTCCGTCTGGACAACAAGCTCATCTCAGAGTCTGAACTGGCTCTCGAAAAGGGCCACCCTTGCCGCATCGAGTGTGATGTCGTCAACACTGATCGTGCTCTCGGTGCTACTCTTTCATACCAGGTCAGCAAGCGCTATGGTGAGAAGGGTCTGCCTACCGACACCATCCACGCCAACATCCGTGGTTCGGCTGGTCAGTCCTTCGGTGCCTTCCTTGCACCCGGTATCACTCTAGAGCTCGAGGGCGACTGCAACGATTATGTTGGAAAAGGTCTTTCCGGTGGTCGTCTGATCGTCTACCCTCCCAGAAACGCAGTCTTCAAGGCTGAGGAGAACGTCATCGTTGGTAACACATGTCTTTACGGTGCTACTAGCGGTCAATGCTTCTTCCGCGGTATGGGTGCCGAGCGTTTCGCTGTCAGAAACTCTGGTGCTACTGCCGTTGTTGAAGGTGTTGGTGACCACGGTTGTGAGTACATGACTGGTGGCCGCGTTCTCATCCTTGGACCTACTGGAAGAAACTTTGCTGCTGGTATGTCTGGTGGTATCGCCTATGTTCTTGATATGCAGCGTGACTTCGAGGGCAAGGTCAACCAAGAGATGGTTGAGCTTTCTCCTCTCGAGGACCCTGCTGAGATCGCTTTCGTTCGCGGTCTCATTGAGGACCACCACCACTACACTGGTTCCGAGCTTGCTGCTCGTGTTCTTCTCGACTTCTCGCGTGCCCTGCACCGCTTCGTCAAGGTTCTGCCTACCGACTACAAGCGTGTCATGGAGGAGGAGGCCAATAAGGCTGCCGAGGCCAAGAGAGCTCAATACCCTCTCCCTATCATGCCTGGCAACGCTGTCCGCTCTCTCCATGAGGATTCCAAGAAGAAGCAGCACGAGGCTGAGGATCGTCAGAAGAAGAAGGACGACCTTCTCGACATCGAGGAGAGTGTCCAAGATGGCAAGGCCGAGAAGAAGCGTTCTGCTCTTGTCCTTGACAAGACCAAGGGTTTCATGAAGTACCAGCGTCGCTCCGAGAAGTACCGCAGTGCCAAAACCAGAACTCGCGACTGGCAGGAGCTTTCTCAGCGTCTCAACGAGGACGAGCTCAAGTACCAGACTGCTCGCTGCATGGACTGTGGTGTTCCTTTCTGCCAGTCGGATAGTGGTTGCCCCATCTCCAACATCATTCCCAAATGGAATGAATTGGTGTTCCAGTAAGTTGTCCCATCCCTCTCCTGCATTTATAAGATCGTCACAACTTTGAACAGCACGCTAACGATTACACTAGGAACCAATGGAGAGATGCTCTGAACAGACTGCTCATGACCAACAACTTCCCCGAGTTCACTGGTCGTGTCTGCCCTGCCCCTTGCGAGGGTGCTTGCGTTCTTGGTATCAACGAGGACCCTGTCGGTATCAAGTCGATCGAGTGCGCCATCATTGACCGTGGTTTCGAGATGGGTTGGATGGTTCCTTCTCCTCCTCAGGTCCGCAGCGGCAAGACTGTCGCCATTGTCGGTTCCGGTCCTGCTGGTATGGCAGCTGCCGATCAGCTCAACAAGGCTGGCCACAGCGTCACCGTCTACGAGAGAGCCGACCGTGTTGGTGGTCTGCTCATGTACGGTATCCCCAACATGAAGCTCGACAAGAACGTCGTTCAGCGCCGTGTTGACTTCCTGGCTGCCGAGGGCATCAACTTCGTCACTGGTGTGTCGGTTGGTGAAGGCGATGTTACTCTTGAGTCTCTCAGAGCTGAATACGACGCTGTCGTCCTCGCCACTGGTGCTACCGTTGCCAGAGACTTGCCTATTCCCGGCCGTAACCTGGAGGGTATTCACTTCGCCATGCAGTTCTTGCACAAGAACACCAAGTCTCTTCTCGACTCTGGTCTTTCTGACGGCGAGTACATCTCTGCCAAGGACAAGCACGTTGTTGTCATTGGTGGTGGTGACACTGGTAACGACTGTATCGGTACCTCCGTCCGCCACGGTGCCAAGTCTGTTGTCAACTTCGAGCTGCTTCCTCAGCCTCCTACTGAGCGTGCTCGTGACAACCCCTGGCCTCAGTGGCCTCGCATCTACCGTGTCGACTACGGTCACTCTGAGGTCAAGACCCACATGGGCAAGGATCCTCGCGAGTACTGTATCCTTTCCAAGGACTTTGTCGACGATGGCACTGGCAAGGTCAAGGGTATCAACACTGTCCGTGTTGAGTGGACCAAGAGCGCTTCTGGCGGTTGGGACATGAAGCAGGTTGAGGGCAGCGAGGAGTTCTTCCCTGCTGACCTTGTCCTGCTCTCTATGGGTTTCCTCGGCCCTGAGGCTCGTGTCCTTGGTGACGATATCGAGAAGGACGCTCGCAAGAACGTCAAGACTCCTCCTGGCAAGTACAACACCAACCTTCCCGGTGTCTTTGCCGCTGGTGATTGCCGTCGTGGTCAATCTCTGATTGTCTGGGGTATCAACGAAGGCCGCATGGCCGCTCGTGACGTCGACTCCTTCCTCACTGGCATGGGTACTCAACTCCCTATCACCGGTGGTATCGTCAAGCGTCCTCCCTACGAGTTGCTTCACAAGACCAAGGGTGCCCCTCTGGAGCTCGTCTCCGCTGCCTCGTAAAGCAGTCACTAAGCTCCTCGACTTTCACGGCCATTAAAAGCATCCGGTCATACATTCGTTCATGTCACTTTTGAGAGTATACCCAAGGCGTCACAAAACATAGAGACGCAAAGCGCAAGAGAGAGTTATGTATGATAGAGGGAGGAGGTTGAATGATCTAACGCTGGGATGGAACAAGAGTGAATGTTTTGATTTCTGATGTTATACACGCAAGCGTTCTTTTGATTTTGTATCGAGTCCTTCTAGTTTCAAATAAATGTTACACCATATTGTCCATGACATTTCTCTTCCAGTTCTCTGAAAACAGACGATGTGAAGCTCGATGCAGAAGATATACACACGCCACAGGACTTTCAATTTAGGTGGCACGTCGACATTTAGTTCTCATGGCGAGCTAATCAGTCTGGTCGGTAAGTAAGCTGGAGCTTATTGTACGACCACTGCAATCTCCCGCCCAAGCCGAGGAGTGGAAATAGCAATTGGCGCAACCATTGCCCAATAGACTCACAAGGTGAAGCAAGCTATTTGAACGAGCCGCGGCCTCGGCGCGATCACAGCGTCATCAAAAAACGTTGGCATTTGGGGAACAGCCTATCGCGCGCTGGCCAGATTGTTCACCGACCATCCCACAAACCACACGGACGTATGGAGACATTGACAGGTTTGATTTTGAGTGAAGAATTGTTGATCAAGAGACACAGCTATTATGAGCGTGACTGAATTCCTGGTTGTAACAACACACGCGATAGCAACGGCATGCTCAGCACGCGGCGTGGGCGACGGCGCAACCTTGTGTCTCCACAGCTCTTACGAATACTGAAGATCATCACTACGAAGTAATTGTGAGCATCAGCCCCAATACCAGGTTCCGGCGTTACGCGCATGTGGGATACCGTATCTGCGAAGGCGTGTTGGAGTCACAAAATAGACTTTGACATGCGGGATTCAGCTGGTCCAAAGCAGCTCGGTGGCTGAGTCGGATGGAATGTCTAGTGTTTACGCTTTTTGGAGGTTCCGCATGCCTACGTGATGAGCACGTTTCAGGAAGGCGCGATGCTACTCAATCACTCCTCAAGAACTATGTAAGTCATGGCTTCCCTTTTCTTGTTGCCTTTCGGCTTTGCTCCCTTCCATCACCGTCGCCCTCGCCATGATAGCGGGTGAGAAGGAGAAGAGGCTGTCGGGCTTCTTGCTCGCGCTTCTGCCCAGCTTCTTACACCATCTTGTCATCGACATACCTCACAAAACAAGTCGTGTGTCTCCCACCGCATGGCTGGACGGTGCTCGCGGATGGGCAGCCTTCTTCGTCTTCCTCCGACATTTCGAGTTTGGCTATCACAGAAAGGGTTCCATTTCGTACGGCACGGTTAAGGACACCAAACACCCTGGCCAAAACCATCACTTGCTGCAACTGCCCATACTGCGCCTTCTGTACAGTGGAGAGGCCATGGTGGCAATCTTCTTCGTCATCAGCGGCTACGCCCTGTCTCTCAAGGCACTGAAATTGACCAGAAAGAATTCCCATGAACAGCTATTGCGAACCCTTGCCTCGTCCATCCTGAGACGCCCACTCCGACTTTACCTCCCTTGCATTGTCTCAACCCTCATCGTCTTCTTCGCACTTCGCCTAGGCATCTACGACGGCCCGAACTCTATCGCCGGACCAGAAGATGTTTTCAGATCCATCTTCCTCGGATGGGCCCATGACCCACAACCACAGATACTGCCAACTTTTTGGGAACAAGCAAGAGATTGGGGACATGAGACGGTACAACTGTTCGACATCTTCACTCACAAGCATTGGCCTGAGTCCAGATACGACGTTCATTTGTGGACAATCCCACAAGAATTCCGGTGCAGCATGGTGCTTTTCTTGACTATCGCGGGTCTGGCTCTTGTGCGGACCCGAGTGAGGATGATCCTTCTGGCTCTTTTTACTGCTTGTGCATTCCAGGCAGATGCCTGGGAGTTGAGTGCTTTCTGGAGTGGCGCCTTGATCGCAGAAGCCAACCTCATTCACCAGGAGAAAAAGGACAGCCGTGTCAACGTTGACCCCTTCTCTGACGAAGAAGAGCCGCGTAGTCAGTTGGCCGTCTGGAGCTCCTACTGTGCTTTTGTTTTGAGTCTCTACTTGCTGTCGTATCCGTTCCAGGAGGCTGAGTTTGCTCCCGGCTACTCCACCTTGTCCAAACTTGTCCCATCTGGTTTGCGTGCCGGAGATGGCTATCGATTCTGGCACTGCCTTGGTGCAATGATCATGATCTATTCCACCAGCCTCGACAGTCGACTTCAGTCACTCTTCAATAACTCATTGAGCCGCTATCTTGGCAACATCTCCTTCGCGCTATATCTCGTTCACGGCTTCACGCTGAAGACTGTTGGCTATGCCTCTGTATACGGATTCTGGCAGATTACTGGCAAGGACACACTCTTCCAATACGAATCTGGACTCGTTCTGGGTGGTTCGGTCGTCATTCCTCTGACCATCTGGTTCGCGGATCTATTCTGGAGATTTGTTGACCTTCCCATTGTGAGATTCACAAGATGGTTCGAGAATTCTCTTCTCCCTCGTGCGGATGAACACAATAGCGACGGCTTGTTGATCGAGAAGTCGCCTAGAGAACATCAGCCATAAATTCATTTTTCATCACCAGACGAAGTGTAACGCGACCTGGAGTTTGCTTTCTTCGAGAGGATAGATCCCAAAACTGGAATTTCGGGTTTACCACTGCATGGAATAGACGAAGATCGACCGGATGAAATGGCACGAGCTTGGATGAAGCAGATCAACTTTGTATATATAGGTAGACACCACAGTACTACCAGTTCTATTGTTTATCATGAATGAGTCAATGACGTCGCTGTTAATCCTCCTGCTATCGAACTAGCAGGGTGTATTTTGTATGTGCACATTCTTCCGAGGTGGAAAGTGAAAGCTGCACAAACCCCGCGCTCCTGCCTGCTGCATCTTTTGTGCCGGCTATCTAAGCTCGAATGACGACTTTAGATCGCGTGGATGAGCACGCCCTCAGCTGACTAGGCTTGCTAGAAGCTGCAGGTGAATGTCAAACACAATCAGCACAGGCAAGAACAACGAACGCAACACAGCCTCCATCAAAGGAATGAATCTGCAAAGATGGGCTTCACGGCAATCTCGATCCTTGCATCGTTTTCGTCTTGAGGCTCAACCTTGAATGTCGTCGCTGTCATATGAGGAAGGCGAGTCGACTTTCCATCTGTTGCTCACGAGAGGCGGGTACGCGAGTAGATTGCTCGAGCGAGCTGTTGCCGGCACCGTCATGGATGGTTGCCATCCGGGCATCATTACTCAGCTGTCCATGTAAAATATACTCAAGACCCGGGGGATCATCACCCCTGTGCTCTTGCCCATGCAGCAAACGAATCAATCTTGGGTGTCAACTCTGGGATCCTGAATGGTTTTGTGATTGAATCGTCCTGTCGAAACATTAGTCCCTAGAGATTTTTATGGTCGTTTTTTGTGTCATTTGAAAGGAGAACTTGCCATTCCTGCTTGTAGAGCCAATTGGATTTGTTCAGTCCTTGCATTCGCCGATGCGGCTATGATGGGTAGGTTTGACTTCATCTCGCCCAGGCGTTGGTGGTTTCGAATGTTTCTTGCGCATTCCAGGCCATCCATGACCGGCATTGCTACGTCCTGAAAAACGGGTGTAAGTGTGATGATGATAGAATGAGGATTGAGAACTTACCATGAGGACTACATCTAAATTCGGGGCAGCATGGTCGTCTGCATTGCTCTTCCAAAGTCTGGTCGTTTTCAAAAAGTCGAGCGCTTCCTGTCCATGGCTTGCGACGTGTGTTACGTAGCCTTTGAGCCTGAGGCTTCTTTCTAGCACGCGCTGGTTCACGGTATTGTCTAATCGTATAGTCAGTTTGGGCTGATGACACGGGACGTTGGCCAACTTACCCTCTACAATCAACACACTGACTGGTATATTTCCAGGACCAAGCACTTGAGCCGCCGGGCTCGGAAGCCTAGAAATACCACTACCATCGTCCTGCTTTTGCGGCGGCGAGGTCTTGTGTGCTTTGACGAAAAATGCAAAGATGGAACCTTCCTCTGGTTCACTTGAAACGCCTATCTCACCACCCTGGAGTTCCGAGAGCGTCCTGCTAATGAACAAGCCAAGTCCCGAGCCTCCGTACGTTTTGTATGTTCGTACCGAACCCTGCGCAAATCGTGAGAAGATTCTGGTCTGTTCATCTAGACTCATTCCAATGCCTGTGTCTTGAACTGTGAACCAGAGATGGCAATTATTCTCCGAGAATTCGGCTGTGTCATAGATGCTGTCTTGGAGTGCCCTTGCGATAGTAAAGTCGACCGGAAGGTCCAGCGGGCGATTTTTCGATGCACCCACGCGAACCGTCACGTCTTTTGGCCCGCTGTTCCTTGTCTTTGTGAACTCAATTGCGTTACTCACGAGGTTTATCAGGACCTGCATGACTCTGCCTGGATCTAGGTCCAGCCACTCTGCATCCTGTAGTCCTAGAGAAGAGTCGGCGATCGTGCTTAAATTGACGCCCAGTCTCTGAGCCTCGACTTCGAACATCTTCTGGACATCTTGGAGTATGGACACGGGTCTCACTGCTGATGGACTGATCCGTAGTAGGTTGGCATCAAGTTTCGAGAGGGTTAGGGTGTCAGTCACTATATTCGTCATGTGTTCCGAGCACGACAATATGGTGTGGACTGCATCGACTCCAGAATCCACCAACTGTGTCAGGTGCTGGTGGTCTTTTGCTGCATCTGCTTCTAGACTGTGTTTCGTCTGGGTAGGAAGCAACTTCTTAAGCTCTGCCAAGGATTCCAAAACGCTATCTGCGCAATGAATCACCGCATCGAGCGGGTTTCGAATCTAGCATAGTCAGCTATGTTGCCATTAGGTAGGTGGTAGATGGAGGAGCGTACTTCATGACTGGTCATGTCGATGAAGGACAAGGCACGCCTTTTGCTCTGCATAGTTTCTTCGACACGGTTGAAGTTGACCACCTCAGCCCGTTTAAGATGGCTGATATCCGTGATTGACGCGACGATCTGCTCAACGGAGCCGTCGTCTCCGAGCTCTGGAAGCGCATTACAAAGCATCCAGGAACCTAGATAGAGTTCTTGGTCAGCATGTTGCTTGCAGTCGATGGCAGAACACCGCCGCCCCACAAGGTCACTGGAGTCACCATAACTGCAGGAACGTCTGCAGAAATTCGTCGCATCACGCGACTTTGGGCGGTGGCAAGCTCTTAAGATACTTACTGCCGCAATTTTCGCCTGCTGGATTTATCCAAGGCTTCTTCACCCTAAATTCAAATTCCACGGGGGATGATCCGCGAGAAAGTCCGTAGAAGTTACTCTCGACAAGCTTCAGATCTTCTTCGTGGATGCTGTCTTCCCACCGGACCTGGCTGAACTCGCAGTGCCGGTGACCGCTCATTTGAAGCCATGCTTCCGTAGCATATGTGACTTGTCCAGCCGTGTTCAGCACGGTGATGCCGCTTGGGATGATTTCCATGAACCGGAAGTATCGACGCTCAGCTATTCGTGCCTTTTCTAGGGCCTTGAGCTTCACAAAGGCTTCCCGTTCGGCTCGCTTCTGTGATTCGACATTGGTGACCACTCCAATCACAGAGTCAATCTTGCCGTTCTTGTCTCTCGTGGGTAACGCGCTACAAAGACCCCATCCATCTCGACACCTTGTTTCAAAGGTTCGGGAATCTCCTCGAAGTAAGGCAGTCCAATGCTCACTTGGAAGGAATAATGTCTCGGCGTCCGCGTCCTCGTGAAAGTCCGCAAGTTTGTAGAAGGCATCCTGCGCGTGTCAGTCTATGTGTTTCCAGAATGGTTAGCGAACATACATTGGCAAATACAAGCCGACCACTCAAGTCACGCTCGAAAATCGCTACATTTGCCAAACCAACGATCTTGGTTATCCTTTCGACTCTAAGTGCTGCAAGCTCGGCTTCCTTTCTCTGAAGTGCAAGCTCTTTGTTCACCAGTTCCGACTCAAGACGAAGTCTCCTTGCAGTCTCTCTCTTTTTCCTGGCTGCTTCCTGTGTCGAAAGTATCGATGCTACAACGTCGGCAAACTCCCGCTGTACTTGAGATACCCACGCCTGATATGACTCGTTGTAGCATCTCGAGTTGACAGGCCTAATACCAAAAAAGCTTGCACTCGGCTCAGCTGGTTAGAGCTACTAGGACAGACTATAGCTCCGCGACAAGCTTCACCAACACCTCGAGTTTGCGCAATATCCTGCCATCCCACCGGTATGTCGATTCCATCAATCAAGGTAGGAGCTTTTGTGTTTTGAGCTTGTTGGAAATATGATGTAAATCGATCTGACGACGCTCCACCAGTCTCTGCCCCAAGATCAAGATTTTGAGGTATACTAGGAGATGCCGAGGCTACAGTTCCAATGCTGCCTTCGAGTACGTAGGTAGAACTATCAGATTCGTTGCCACTTGAACCTGAAGATGAAGGATCGTGCTGTATAGCTAGTGCAGTGGTATACAACGAGCAGAACGGGAACAGCTCCGGATATGGAGAAACGCTCTCCAGCACGTTTGCCCAAAGGGCTTCCAGGGAAGATGACGTTTTCCATGACGATATCAAGCCTTGCAGGATTGATGTCCTTTTACCGGCTGCAACACTTATCGTGGTTTCTCTGAATGATCCAAGAAATCCGTGCAGAGGCGGAGGCAGACAAATGACGGTACAGCTCATGTCAATGTTCTCTTTGAACCCGCCAAGAACATAATCGAATTTCATAGAGTCGCTAGCAATATCAGGTTCTGTGTAGAGGAGATTGGGACGCACCAAAGATCCCGCAGAACCTCATTCATTCTACGGCTTTAGCAACATACTTTGGTGCCATGTCTATTTCCATCTATAGCAGCAAATGTGCTTATTGCTTTCCGAGCTTCTGAGAGAAGAGAATCATACCACCGGCGATATCATGGATGGGGTTCTCCTTGCCACCTTCATTGGCCCACCCTGCTTCTTGATCGATGCCGGCTCGCTTGTAGAAACCATCCTTGCCATTCGCGCTGACCAAACTAACACAAATGCCTTCTTCAGTCGCGCGCTCAATACCCCATTTGAGCAATTCCTTGCCATAGCCATGGCCTTGGTATTCGGGTCCGGTGCCTAAAAGAGCCAGGTACCAGTTTTCTAGACGCTCAGGCGTTTTCCAATGGTGTGCAGTGAATGGCATTGCGCGATCCAGGACATCAGCCATGGCCGGATCGAGAGCGCGATTGGGCCAGACAAGAGATCCGAGATAGTTGTATGCCGGAACGATGAAGCGACCAGTGAACCATGCAGACCAAGATTGCGAAGCAGCCATGCGATCTCCACCAGGGCCTTTGCGCGTCCAGACCGCAACGCCAGTTATGCTGGTCAACTCGCTCTTAGGATGCGAAACCATGACTGTAGTGCGACCATCGAAGAAATCACTCCGAAGTTGTCGCAAGAAGAAGAGATACACGTCGCCAGGAAACTTGGATCGATTAGGGTGAATCCGTACACCGAAGAGGTCCTCGTCAAAGAACGCCCTAGCGCACACCTGTGCTGCTGGTAGCAGGTCTGCGAAACTCGCTGGTCGGACAGGCATCCTTAAGGTGTTGTGTGTTGGGAAGAAGAAACGCGGAAACGTGGAAACGTGAGATGGGTAGCCAAAGAAATTTCAAAATGTGACTCAAGCTCTGCCTAGGCACAGAACGGTAACAGACAGAAGATGCAGTGAAGTATAGTTATATAGATAAAATGCCACCGCTGCGTCGCAAGCGCAACAAGTTTTTGACAAACAGTCATGGAAACTTGGAGCTCGTGTCTGTCGGGCCTTCTTGCATAGTCGCATAGACCTACCATTCTGGGACCGAGAACCAGGGTTGTCCTCTCAACCATAAGATCAAGGGCTACAAATATGGCATACAACGACTCGTGTTGTGTTTGCGGCGACAGAGGTAATGGGAAATTCCTTGTTTACTCAAGCTTCTTCATGCTACGACTAACTTAGATTGAACATCAGTGTGACGACGAATTGGGACGTAAAGACAATTGGCCTCAGCCTGAAGTCTACCATGAGTTGGTAAGACCACACATACCTCACAGCAAGCAAGATCTAAAGCAGACTCATCACAGTTCAAACGAGAGACAAACAAGACCAATTCAAGTGAATCGTAAAACGTAAATATCATTGAGTGGGGAGTCTGGAAACCATGTTCTACAGACAGCGAGTCCAAACGGACCACCAAGAAGCGCTCGCCCTCGCTTTTGTTTTGCACATCATCAGTCGTTCTCGAAGAATTCCGTCAGAAAACCTTTGTCCTTGACCCAACTTTTCGTCTGCCTTTTTTTACTCTACTGCAGCCCGCAGTGATATGATGAAGTGGTGATGGAAAGAAATATAACAGAAAAACGCCCCCAAACCGGCCAAACCCAGGCCAAACCCATGTTGTCGCTCAATGTAGTTGTTGAAAATGAAACAGAAGAAGAGATACAGAAAGAGATGATCAATCGACCGCCCAGCGGTGGCGGCTGATATGGTGTGCGCCAGGAAAGTTGCTTCTTTTCATCCGCTTGAGTAGAGTTGTTGGACAAAGGAGATTATGAAACTGGGGCTGCAAGAAGAAAACCGAAACCGGAAAATATACAGTGGGAAGAATCGAGAGATACGAGAGATGCACAAGGGCGGGCGTGGTGGTAGCGTTGAGACTACAAGTGGAGGTCGTGCCAACCTCCAACCCATTCAAGATCGCCAATGTCGTCGTCATCGAGAGAGTCAACGTATGGCTTGTTTGACTTCAACAGCTGCTGTCCGCAGGTAGCGGGTTGAGTGCGGGGCTTGCTAATAGGTGAGTTGAAGAAATGTTGAGGCTCTGGATGCTGACGCCAGTCGCGGTTGCTTTGCCATAAATCAAGATGAGGTGAAACATGCGAGTTGCTCTGTTTGCGCTCCCAAGCAGCGGTGTTGGCGGTATAAGAGGGTGGGTTTGCGGCCATAGGACTGTCCTTACGCCAGCTGGTAGCACGTCCACGAGACTTTGGCTTCTTGGCACTGGTGCCAAAAGGAGTGAAGCTGTACTTCTCAGTCTTTTCGAGCTTCTCGGTCTTTTGTGGCGTGGCAGGAGCAGGCTGGTTTGCAGAGGGTACTACCTCAGTCTTGTTTCCACGTCTGAGGTTGCCCAAAGCCGACCACTTGTCAATGATAGATCGCTTCAAAGGCGGCGAGTACTTCTGGAGAGGAGGTGCAGATGAAGCAACACCGGCAACTGGCTTAGGACCAGAAGCACCAAGAATGTCACGACCTTCGTCAGTGATCTTGAGCTCACTCAGACCACGAGGGGTTGAAGAACGACCGGAAGCATTCTTGATGTCCATGGCAGCCGTCACAGCCGAAAGAGGACTAGGCTCAAAAGGCTTGACAGTGGTACAGCGTTCCAAGCTTGCAGTTGATCTGAAAGCAGGGTGCTGTAACTCCTCTTCCTCGTCTTCCTCCCAAAGATCGCTCCAGCTCTTCGAGAAGTTCTCATCCATGTTTCCGTAGACCGAAGCCAAAGCTCTAGAGCTCTTGATGGGGACGGAAGCAGAGATGGGAACCGGTCTGGAAGAAGCGTGGCCAATGAGCTCGGCAGAGTTGTTGGCAGACTTGTACGACATGCCCAGGGAAGACTCGATGGTCGAGTTGAAGGAAGTCGAATCAGGATCCGTTGAAGTGAACCAACTCTTACCAGTAGTTTCCTTCTCTTCGGGGAAGAGATCCTCAGTATAGCTTTCGTTGTCAAGGATGACCGAAAGTTGACGACCATGCTTCTGCGAAGTCTCGCGCAGAGCCTTTGCCCAAGGGAAGCAACCGCCATTATCGATGGTAGGGCTTGTGATGGAGGGAGTGCGCAAAGGCTCACGGTTAAGGGTGGCACGGATAGGATCACGATCCTCGATGCAGAAGTCGTCCATGGCGTCGTCCTCGGTGGTGAAGCTAACAACCGATTTGAGGGCGGTGCGAACAGCAGCTAGAGAGCGCTTGGCAGGGTCGAGAGCAAGACAATGCATCAAGACGTTGAAGGTGTCTTGAGACATGGTTGGGAAGACGTCAAAGAGAGACTGGCGGTCCATGACAAAGTCATCGAAGATAGGGTCTGACTGGGTAGGAGTAGCAAATGGGTTGCGGGAGAACAAGACGTTCAACAAGCAGATACCAATAGCCCAGACATCAGCAGCAGCTGGAGAGTAGCCCTGAGAGTAACTTGTCTCTTGGAACTGCTCAGGAGCCATGTAACGATCGCTGCCAACGGCGTACTCTGTAGACCACTGATCTCTGGTAGCGAGGCCAAAGTCACCAAGCTTCATCGAGCCCGACTGGGTCAAGAAGATGTTCTCGGGCTTGATATCACGGTGGTAGACTCCCTTGGCGTGCATAAATTCAACAGCAGAGATCAACTGCATCATGAAATCACGCACGTGCTCGGTTTCCAGAGGACCTCTGTTGAGACGAATTGCCTCATAGAGATCTCCGTTAGGGCAGAACTCGATAACCAGATACGTGTGATGCTCGGTCTCGAAAGTGTCAAGAAGACTGACAATGTTGGGGTGCGAGCCAAGGTGGGCATGGATCTCCAGCTCCTCGGAACGGTCATCGACAGTGAAGGCGGTAGGACAAGTGTCAGATCCCGACGCCTTGGTGATGCACTTGATGGCAACCGTAACATCAGTCTTGACGTTCTTGGCCATGAAGACCATTCCAAAGGAACCATGGTTGAGGGGAGACAAGGTTTGGTAGCGACCATTCAGGAGCAGGTCCTGATCAAATTGTTTCCGCATGCTGTCCATTTGAGCGATGATGTGTTGAGAGGATTAGAGATGAGACGTAAAAAGGTTTGAGGCTCCGAAAACCAGCTTGGAGACGACAGGTGACACCGAAAAGCTGTACAAGCCGATCGGAAGAGATGGCCTTGGTGTCGACCGAGGAGAATCAACTGAGCAACAGTGCTAACCACGGATGGGATAACAGAAGACAGCAACAAACAAGTCCGCCAGAGATGAGGATGGGTAGATGATGTGGGGATCGACAGTATAGACGCAACGAGCCAGAGAAACAAGGATCAAAGCCCCAAACGCACTATGAATAAGAAATAGTAGAGGACGTTAATGTGAGCATCGAATAAATGGTGTACTGAAAGGGAGTCCGGCAGCAAGATGGGCAAGCTGGGAGATTGGTGGGCGGACCCGGAGGTGGAAGTGAGGTGCGTTTGGTGCGTCAAGCGGTGGAGCTCTGTCGGAGGTGGCTGTTGACTTCTTTGTTGTCGATGTAGGTGGGGAAGGAGCTGTACAGGATCGAGGGGCTTGTTGTTGGCTGGTGACCAAACGGCGGGTCGACAAAGGGATCAATGCAGCTGTTGGTGGTTCTTGAAGCCAATTGACGAAGATCTTGTCGAGATGTTGTGAAGCTGGTGGCCTTGGGCTTTGAAAAGATGTTGACAGGCAGGAAGCCGAGGGAAGCCGTTGAGAGGGACGAGCTGATAAGACGGAGTCGGCGGAAGCTGGAGGACTTGAAGGTCGCTGGATTGAAGCTCGCTGGAAGGAACAGGCAGCACACAGGCAGGTGGATGTCCAAAGCTCTCGAACAAACAATGAAACAGAAGGAGGGAGTCGTAGGGTCCGAGGAGAGAGGGAGAGCTGAGGTGTGTCGGTGTAATCGGCTATCGGCGCTTGCTCTCGACTACCGCTTTCGTCGGGGTAACGCGAGGAATGCAACGGCGACTAGATTGGCAGGAACGATGCGAAACACTCGAGCTGAGGCAGTAGGTTGCGAGTGAGGACGGACTGGCTTAGGGGACGGCGGATTGAATGAGGTTAAAGGGAAACAAGACAGGTGCTTAGCGGTGTGAGTCGAAAGATAGAGAGGGCAGGACGACAGCAGAAGGAGGTGGAACCCCATCGGCGACAAGTCCCGACCAGTCACCACCCTAGTGCACAGATCCGCAAATGGCCCGACGCCGTTATTAGTTACATCAATAGAACCGCCACACTTCTTTGCGTGCTCCCGAGGCCCACCTGACGCCTTTGCCCTTGGCCAACTCTGTCTGCCAGGCACGTCTTTCTTCGTCATCCTTTGTCCTGCCAGCTTGACTGAGAATATTCGGGAATTGATCAGCGTCATTTCACCACGCTCTTGCGAAACACCTCCCTGCTGCAACGAATCCGTCTTCGTAATCTCTCCTTCACTGAAGCCTGAAACCGTCTCCCCCTATGTAACGCATTGTGCGTGCCTGTTCTGTCTGATTAGATTCGCATGCACCGCCTGTCAACAAACATTGTTCGGCCCGGCCAGCTGTTTTGATGCCGTATCAGCCCAGCGTTCTTTCTTCCAATCGCTTAGAACTCCTCCGCGTCCTCCTCTAGGCACATGCCTATCCTTATCACCTGTTAGATCGTCCGAATCAGAGTCCCGCGGCCCTTTGTTCAGGGACGTGGTGGCTTGACACGGCGACAGACATCTCACCACCCCTGCCTCCCCCCGGCTTCGGGGCCAATCAATCTTCCCATGGGGTTGTTGCGGAAGGCGCTGCCGATGTCTTGTATATTATGAGTTCTTTTATACCATCTGAGAGTGCGACGCAGCATTCGTGTCGCCAACTCTCATTCTTGCACACCTTAGAAACTAGTGCTTCCTTCGCTCAGCAGCCTGTCTCGAAGTCACGTTTGCGAGACCGGCCCAGCCAAGGGCGGTTGATGAGTCACGTTGTAATTGGGATCGTAGACCGCAAAAGAGCAGGTGATGTTCTCATGAAACAGCGCAGCAGATTGATGAAGAGCATTCGCAATGCCATGCACAAACAATTGTGCTGAATCCACCAACAAGCCGATGATCCTCAGGTACCAACGTATTGAGCTCGAGCGTCAACGATGCTGCATGCTCCGGCAAGCGGATGTGGAGAGTGGAGTGCCTGCATCAAAACAATGTCGGTGTGCTGTACCAAAAAGACGAAAGCATTCTTTGGCGCTTGGGTATGCTTGGTACTCGGTCAATTCTCTGTCGAACGAGCAGGGATTTTTTATTCGTGCCGCCAATTCTGCGAGTTCGATCGACCAGCTGTACAGTAGGGGACTTGCATTGAGGATGCTCCGGCACGCAGGTCACACGCAGGTCAAGTATGCAAACCAAAACGGCAGAGTCACGCTTGCCACCATGTTTGGCTATTGAGATCTCCACGTGTCGGAGAAGAACAGCAACATGCTTGTCCCCTACTTTTGTGCGTACTTTATGCTATCTCTGGCGGCTGCAGAGCCCAGCCTTCTCGCAATCGTACTTACTCCTTGACCCAATGGCAGACATGCTCTCAAGGTACCGCACCAACTGAGATTGGTATTAGCAATGTCACCACAAGTTCGCTCTAGCGGGCGTCTACTCGATAAAATGTCTTGCGGTGTGCGTCTAGCCATCCAATGGGCAATGGAACGGTATCTTTGTTTAACGGGTGCAGCTGCCTCGAACATCGAAGCTACTCATATTGCCCCGCATGATGTACCTCGATTCTCAAGGTACCTTGGACAAGACTGGCCGCCAGCATACGCCAGTAATGCAGTGGAGCGATAGCTTATGTATCGTGTACACCGCTCATCGAGCTCGAATAAAATCTGCCGTCCACTCAAGAGAGCCTTTGGGCGTGAGGTGATGTTGGCAGAACCGCCATGTTCAAGTGGTCTGACGACCAGACCTTCTGTCAACGACGAAGAACAAAAGTGTGGCTCTGAAGAACCAATTGACGCCCGCAGCAAGCAGGCGCAATATCGTGCAGTTTATCGAGATTTTGTACGACAGAAAAACGGTGGATAGTTGGCCGACATCAAGGTGCGGATGCCCCGAAGTGCAGCTGTGGTACCGACGAAGCCTTCCGAAGCTTCCAAAGTGCAGCATCTAGACTTTTACACCGCATCTTGTGCAACACCACGTTTGGAGAGAATAGTCGGCTCTCAACCCAGCAGAAAAGAATGCTTCCAGAGCACGAGAATGTGGGCACCGTGCTGCTCGATATTGGTATGTGACTGCTTCCATTGCATGTCCTTGGGCAGCAGAAACGCGTTGAGCAAGTACCTACACTTCACTCACCGCACCATCAACCTGCTCGAGTTGCAAGCAGAATATTTTGGTTGCGATAACGATGGCTGATTGTTTCTGTCATTAGAGGGCACCGTTTGCCCTATCTCCTTCGTCAAGGACACTCTGGTAGGTCGAAAGAATTTTCTTTTCTTTTGGGCTCGTCACGGCGACCACCTGATCACATCACGTCGAAGAACGTCGTATTGATGCCAGAAACATACGCCATGTCTGATCTACATCCATTCGCTCTTTTATCCTTATCATCACATCATTCGATCTACAAAACCTTGTTGCCTTTTGCATGACAGTCGTGCTATCTCGACATTGTCACGCCGAGACTGACGTTGTATCAAGTTCCCCTACGCTTTGAAAGCTCTCTCAAGCGTTATCCACGAGCGATGGGACTCTGCCGACTTCAGACCCTACCGTGATGCTTTCCCTGCCGAGGCACAAGCATCTCCCGAAGCCTTTGAGGCTCACGTCAAGGACTTGACAGCACGCGATGTCAAGATCGCCTATCTCAAAAATCTGCAGGGTGAGTCATGCACCAATCCTCGGCCATTCTTATCTCAGGCCCACACGGGTGGAAATTGTCTGACTCGGTGTTTTGTTTTGTAAGGCTATCTATGGCAGGCTGGTTATGAGAATGGCGCCTACTCCACTCCTTTGTTCGATGATGTCGCTCCTCAGCTCAAGCATTGGCGTGACTCATCCAAGCAGCTAGTCATCTACTCCTCAGGCAGTATCTTTGCGCAAAAGCTCCTCTTTGGACATGTTCAAGACCCGCTTGGCGGAGCGGACGAAGAACGCACGCAAAACCTCCAGGGGTTGATCGACGGTTGGTTTGACACGACCAATGCCGGCCTGAAGCATGATGCTAGCAGCTACATCAAAATCGCCGAGGAGTTGGGCAAACCTGCCGACAGCATCCTCTTCCTGAGCGATAATGTTAAGGAGGTTCAGGCTGCCATTGAGGCGGGTATGCAGTCTGTGGTTGTCGACAGACCTGGCAATGCCCCTCTGAGTGAAGAAGATAAGACCAAGTACCAGGTCATCGAGACACTGAATGAGATCAGTCTCTCACCAGCACAGATCGACTACAGATTCTTCAAGCGATAGAAGTTCTCAAGTCTGTTTCCTCTGGCAAATCGCCCACCAATTGTCCCTGTCGTAGCCAGCTTCTACAACTGTGCCACCGGCCAGCTCAATGTTTTCCTCTAGCTCTCCCTTGCGATAGAGATGATAGTAGCGGTAAAAGGTCTTGTCGCCAGCAGGCTCGAGACTTGTACCAGTTGTCTGTGTCTGTTCGGCCGAGGCTTCTGGCTGCTGTTGAGCAGCATCTCCCTTGTTCTGCTGCTTGCGGTCCTTCTTTTGCTTTTCTTTCTTCTCGCGCATGACCCAGGGCACCATAGTGTCCTGCTGGTTGCCCTCGTCCCAACCTCTTCTGCTATCCTTCTGCTCTAGAGCCCACACATACAACAATGCCTTGCCGTTCGCGTTAAGCGTGTCTAGGATGGTTTGGACGGCGTCTATGCGGCGTTCTGGCGTTGACAGGTGGTGAAGCACAGCAATGCTGATTGCGAAATCGAAGTTGTGATTCTGGTGAGGCAGAGCAAGGATATCCGAGACGACAGCAGCGTGCGGTTGGTGCGACGAGGCGAACTTGATGAGCGAGGGCGAGCGGTCACTGCCAACAATAAAGACATCAGGATTGACGGTCAAGTATTTGCCGTTTCCACATCCGACGTCTAGTCCTACAGAGCCAGGAGTCAAGCCCTTAAGAAACTTCTCAATGACAGGCCATGGCTAAGAGAGAAAGCGGTCAGAAGAGCGACGAGGTACCACGGGCTGTCGAATCACACCTTGTAGCGAGTGGCCGAGAAGTGGGATGCGATCTGCTCGTATACATCATGTACGTGTTGAGCCTCGTACTCTGCACCAGCTTGTTCCGCTGCCATGTTCTTGGATTGGCGAGCAACAAGGTCAAAACTGTAGATTGAAGCTGTTGCTGCTGCTCTATTTCTTTGTTAGGTACGCTGTGACGACGCCAAGTCTGTCGAGGACGCGATGGGCTTTTCCCCATTCGGACGTGCCTCGACATTTTTTGTTTCAAGTCGCAAACTTTTGTTCATCACGTCTTCCTCAACTGGACTCGAGAGTCTGAAGGAATCACGGCACTTATCTATTGACCTGGACTCCCTGGACACCTCGTATTTTGGTTGCCTGCTGGTTGTATCGAGGCTTTGGAAACGAGTCTGGCAGACGCGTGCATGAACAGTAGTCTCTCGTGATTTGCTGTTGGTCACTTTCGTTCACTCTCTACAATATCCAATGTGAAGAGAGCGCTGGAGTAACAAGGCCTCGGTTGTATTCTTCTTCCCTATCCTTATTGCGCACTCCGATTGTTCGGACCGCAATAGCACTTTCCTTATATTGTCATTGCCTATTCAGGTACTCATCATGCAAAAGACAATAAGAAGGCGCAACAATAATGTTGCTGCCACTTGTGTCGAACATGCTCTCAAGCGCAGAACTATACAGGCATTCCGTGATCTAAGCTCTTCTCCTTGCTCCCATTGTCGAAAAAACGCGCTTCGGAAATTCTTGGATCTCAAACGACGCTTACAAAAAATGGATACCATCTCTACTCGGCCACGCGCGAGGAGCCTTCCACCATCGCTACCTACTGTTCGCGAAATCAAAGCCGCACCGATCATTCAGCAACCTGTCGCGCAATTGTCATCTCAGCCTCCTTCTCTGTCCGTCCAGGAATCCTCGAAATCCAGCAAAAAGAGGAGAATCTCCGAGTCAGAGCCTCCGGACGCGAAACCTCAACAGCAATCCAAGAAGGCCCGCAAGCAGGAATCAGAGGAGCTGTCATCGAAGGAATCCGACTCTCGGTCTCAAAAGCAAGACAGCCGCCAACCACCCGTCAACGGAACATCTAAGCCTAGCACTGTTCAAAATAAGGGCTCAAAGCTGGAGTCAGTCTCAACCAAAGCTTTGAAGAAGGGAGAGCAGTCACCAAAGGCTGGCAAGGCATCCAAGTCCCCTACAGCGTCCGCTTTCAAGACGTCAAATTCCTGGCCAGCGAGCGTGGGCAAGCCAAAGATCAAGGGCTTGAGCAATCCAATGAACTGGTGCTATCGTCGCAGCGTGCTGCAGAGTCTCATCGCAGTGCCACAACTCTTCAACCTTCTGGACGACTCTCACAAATCGTGTCCAAAGCAGGGCAGATGCGTGACCTGCGCAATGAGACAGCTACTCCTGGGCTACCACACTTCTCCTGGTGGTGTGAGCAGCCAATTGTCCGCACTGGACGGCGCCATCAGAGCAACTGGCAGATCGAGTGACCCTCGCTGGACCGCCACAAGCCAGACACAAGAAGACAGCCACGACTTCCTCCAGTATCTGCTTGGGACATTCGAGAAGGCGAAAGGAATCGACAAGGACCAATTTGCTTCCCTTTTCAGAATCAAGCACAAGATCTCTTGGATCTGCGACGGTTGCAAGAAAGTACACACCCACAGCGATCCACCTGGCTTCAGTCTCACTCTGCCAATCCCAAACAGATCGAATGTCAATCTCACCGATTGTCTGGACACATACCACCGAGAACCAAATGTCACTATTCGCTGCGACCAATGCAGGAAGAATGTCAAGCGTACTCGCATCTTCCAACTCGACAACGCGCCCGACGTTTTGCCCATCCAGCTCGCGCGTTTTGGTTACGGTGCTCGTGGACCCACGAAGAACAAACAGCACGTCGACTTCCCTGAAGAGCTTGACCTTTCGCCCTGGTCGCTAGACAAGTCGAAGCCATCGAAGTACCGCCTCCAAGCCATTGTCGCACACTCAGGCTCGCTCAAGTTCGGTCATTACATTGCTTACATCCGCGGTGCCGATGGAATCAAAGAGATCAGCGATTCCTCTGTCAGCAACAGCAATGCCAGAGAGTGGAGAAAGCCGACGTCTGGTTTCAACCCATACATTCTGGTGTACATCAAGCAATGAGTCAGTTGTGGTTAGTGGTATGGGTTTCTGAAGCGTGGTGTTGCATTGCTTTGCATTTCCGGTTCGTTTCTTTTGTCATCAATGTCACTGTATCTTGAGCATAGCACTGGCTGGGGTTGCATTAGAAAAAGGTTTGGGTCCTGAGGCACATTGTCTGTACATAATCATCACATCGTATCTGCATTCCTTCTTTGAACCTAGTTCCTATGCTCAAGATTCTGTCTCTTGTCTTGTTTCCGAGCTTCCTTCTCCTCGCATCGATGTCAGAGTATCACGGCGGCGCTACAGAAACCCACGAGGGCCCTGATTTCACAGACGAGTCCAGAGAGTGGGCTTCTCAAAGAGACTTTCCAGTGAACATTGCTTGTCTGTAGAGAAGCCTCTCTTTGGGCCATGATACTGTGATTACTTATTAGTGCTCGAATGTCTGGATACTGTAAGCACACAAATGATAGACTGCAATTTCTTTGCTTTTAGATAAGAGATATGTTCAAGGATGACTGATAGAAACTCGATTGATTTCCACTTCGCCTCCTCCGGCAATACTAGCTACATGCACAAGCAACAAGTTTCAGGAAGCCTGATCTGCACACATCTATCTAGACAAAAAGGTCCATGGAGTTCTGGATGTGACACCGATGTCCAAGATTAGACATGAGATCAATGGATAGCTGCAATCCTTCCTGGAGCCATGGAAAGCTGATACCAGGGTTTCAAGATTTCGATCGTATGAAACGTAGACTTTTTGTGCATTCTTTGTCATGTCTGTCTGGCCAGAAGCTCATAATAGTCATGAGCCATAGGTTTGCTCCTTGGGAAGCAACTTGATGGTAGTTAGCAAACGAGGCCAATTTGTGAACACTAAAGATGGAAGTGATAAGGTATCGAATGTACTAGAATACGTTGACTACTTGTGTAATTGAAAAAAAAAAACTTTTGAGGTCAACAGTGGAGATTTTGATGACGAGGTCACTGTTTCCCGGATTGGCTGATGAACGGAGTAGTGATAGTCGTAGACGAGAATCATAGAGTGGCCGTTGTCGTGGGCAGAGTACTGCCACTACTCTCATTGCAAGATACAGCGGTGCTTGCTCTTGGTGCCCTTGGTCTTCCCCTTGATCTGCAAGTGATAGGAGACGTACTTCGAGTTTCTGACCTCTCCAGGCGCCTCCCCCTCGCATGGCGAACAGTATGCAATGATGTTGATGATCCTGATGTCGTCACGCTTCAGAAACACCCAAAGAGCATCGTCCTTTGCCTCGATCGCCTGAACGCGACCAAACACATCTCCTTCAAGAGCGGTGTATTGCATGGAGGCGCCCATGAAGTAGTCTGCAATATCGGCAGCACCCATGTAAGCAGGATACACTTGCTGGTACAGGCGCCAGATCTCTTCGCTGATTTTGAGCCAGGTGTCGTTGTCCGAGATGGTGATGGCGACGTCCATTTCTTCGATCGTGCCTGAGCATGCGTGACGGCCGCTGGGAAGAGCGATGGTTCTCTTGGACCTCTGTAGGGTGAGATGGTAAGAGGTTGATGTTTTGGGCTTCTCGCACACAATAATTGGCTTCTCGGACACAGCAGTGGTGCCATTGTAGCTCGGTGGTGGGTCGGTTGATGACATGCTGTTAAACTGCTGTTTGGATGAAGTGGTGACAGCAGCGAGAAGGAGAGAAAGAAGCGTACGGGGAGAACAACAAGAAGAGAAAGAAGACGAGGAAACACATCAGTCCTGAGTGAGCTCTCAAGTATGGAACGACATCAAATCGAGCGGGGTCAGTCGCGTGGTATTTTGAGCAAACTCGCGCAGTTGAGTGTTGATCGTTGGCTTGGGGGTGGGTCGTGAGAGCTCTTGCACACCATCCTCATCGTTTCCAGCTTGCTTGCTTGAAGCTTGTGATGTCAAGATGTGCAGAGCATACAATACATGCTACGATACGATAGGCTTTCCTGATGTTGAAGGAAGCTGTTGATGTGTCCGTTGTGTCCGACCAAGTCCAACAGCATCTACTCCACTAGTTCGCCCTTACCTCGTCCAACTCACTCCTTCCCCTTTCTAAAACCACGATCACGGCTTCGCAACCTTGAACTGGCTGCGGACATGACACTCTTATGTTCTGTAGCTGCCGCTGTGTTCTGCCGCATAACTTTTATGGACGCAACATGGAAATTGGCCCAGGAATATGCACACAAAAAGGGTTTGCTATGAGTGGTCAACGACTCATCTGTTCGATACCAAGACAGGTCGTGCCTCACGACGACTATTGCATCGTGACTTCTCTTGGCAAGCGCGATTCGTTCTTTCAACGGCTGTCCGACCGATAGCAACGACACGACGCCAACGTCATCTCGGACGGTTGTTGACAAGTCGACTGTTCCTCGTGGCTACAGCACCGTTCGTTCATCGTTCGTTCACCGAAGAATCCGCCGTCCTTGAGTCAGGTGCACATATACCACAAATTCATTCGTCATTTGCGACAAGAGGATCTAGAATTTCGCAGTCGACACTGAACGTCAGAGATATACAGACGGCGGCTTGCAAGCCCTGAAGCTTTGACTCGAGATCTGATGCGAAGAGAGATTTGCGTCGATCCTTGATATTGCCCTGATGTCGTGGACGGCCTTGGACTGTAGTGAAGGAAAACAGGTTCCGAGATTCATGGAGTTCATTTCGCTTCCCCGCAATTTTCTCCAAGGCACAAACAACCAAGGGAACCAACTCGCCTGTCATTCTCGCCATGAAACAAATCCAATCTTATATTCTGAATCATGACTTGGGAGCGGGTTTCGTGGTCCTAGAAGTCCTGTGACGGTTTCAAGGTCTTGAAACAGATATGCCTCACAGATCGTGACCGATGATCATCGAACATCGACGCATTGTCATAAGGCACAAGGAAAACAAACAGTGCTTGCTAAACAGAGACGACCTTACTATTTGCGATTACTCGAGGCTGCATGAGACGTCAATCGAAAGGCGTTGATAAAATCATGCTGTACCCATCATCATTTAGCGAACGGACTCGATCTGAACGGAACACGTTATCGTCAACATAAGCAGTCATTGATGCCCACAGATATCGCACATTGTCTATTACCGTGTGCATACAGCCTTCTGAGAAGTAACCCGAACTTGCTACGGATGGAAACAGCTGCTCAAACAATGAGGACTGTCATTTCTTCTCAGGTTAGCGCTCTGGATCTGGTATGCCCATGAAAGTTGCTCAAGTCTTCGAGCCACTATCATATCGGACATACCTTGATCGATTTTTACTCTTGAGTGGACAAGACCGAAGCTTGGCTGAGCAGCCAGATGTTTGCCTATCTGTTGAGTACAGCAAGGTTCAGCTGATTGGACCAACAAGTTGTTGAGATGCAAGTCAAGATGGGCTCCGCGCACCAAGCGGGCAATTCTTTCTTTGGAAATCTAGCCATGGGTCGGCTTGACATGACTGTCCTCATACCCACTGTTCATACTTTGAGATATTGCTTGTACCTGTCAGTGCATACAGGGATTTTTCCTTCCGGGTACGTACCCCGACACTAACCTCTGCCCTACGTGTGGATGTTGGGATATGCAGGAGACTGGAGCAATACTGTCCGCAGTGGTCAACAAATCTCATAGCCGAGAACGAATTCATGGCAATGACAGTTTTACTGCGTGCGATCACACATGTGCTTGATTGGAAGCTATGACAGAGCTTCGTGGAGCCAAGCCGAGCAATGCTTCTCGGTAGTCTCAACGAAGCCATCAAGACTTGGTTGAATACATCGCAGTTGACTATTAATCCGTAGTTGAGCATCACAGGTGCTTAGACCGGTCGCTTTCTCTGACGACAATAAGTTCATCGTCACGTTGGACCAAATATGGAGTCCAAAGAGCGTGTCGCATCTTGACGTATTGAAATGGCCGTGCCGTGTCTTCAAGTCAGCTCTTACAACGTGATCTAGGCACGCAGAAGTTCGAGACAGGCCCTTAGAAGTTTCAGGCGAATAGACAATAGGTAAGCATTACGGAGAAAAGCAGAGCCGCATCATAGGACACTCAAACGTGCTGATCTCATGCTATCTCTCGGTTTGGCCATAACGGAACGTTTCGTGATTGACTGGAGTGTTGTAAGAAGCACGCTGTGACACTTTGTCTTCACATGATGACGCGTGTTGTTCCGAAGATGCTTGTCGTAGGCGACCACTTCGCTACTCTGGTGATAGGTACAGTTATTCTGTTGAACGGCTGACTTCAACGTCGCGGAGAGACGAGAAAGCCGGTTGTCGAGCCAGATGTTGAAACTCCGTTGCGGAACGTGAGCTGAAAAACGGTTACGAGAATCAACCACATTCCATGGCATTTCATGCACCGAGGTTGCACAAAAAGCACTGCACATGAGACAGCACGTCGTCCCGATATGCGTTGATGAGCCTCGAGCAGCCTTCAATGATCAAGGATTGCCTCAGCTAGCAAGACCATGAGTCGAGAGTGTCGAGAATCGAACAATGAAAGAAGTGAAAGGGTGTGTTAGTTGACCTAATCTGGGAATCAAGGGGTGTTCGGGAGGCCGTATGAGAGTGCTTGGCAGCTGCATGCACTGCGACAACAATGTTGTGGATTTGGTCGAGCTCGAGCTCTCATGCTGATTATGTCTTGATAGACGGAAGTCACAAATTTTCTGGTTGAGACTTTGAAGTGCGCTGAACGGCCCCTCCTTTTTCCACGCTACTTTTACGTGGCAGCGAAACCTTGTTGGGTACCTAATCGCTGTACAGATCTCGCCGGCGCTTAACCTTGTACCACGTCTTCTCCTGGCAGCAAAACGCTCGAGGTTCAGGAGAGCGCTTGTCGCGACTACCTGAAAGCGGCGCAAAGACACGTTCGCATGGTGGTATGGCATCGAAGGGCGAGGCGCTGTCATACGAGCGAGCGAAGAAGCATGTCTAAATCTCGGAACTCCGGAAGCGAGAACAGGCAGGGGCTTTTACCCCACAGTATAGAGATGTATGGCTAATGCAGGAACTTTTCTTGCGACAACGAATGAAACTTGGTTGGTACCTTGATCTTCGTGCCGGGCCGCAGTTGGACCTGGGAGGGCTTGAGTGACGCGGCTTGAGCATAAGGTAATCACAGCTTTCCAGTCCCTTGTTCCATGATTTATATTGCTGCGATTTCCAGTGGTGAGGTGGTTGCGGAGGAGATGGATGTTTGGAGGGTAGGTTCGAATACGAGTAACACATTCCACACCTGATGGCAAGCAAGGAGTGGCAGTTGAACCACATGTCAAGTCTAGCTCCTGAACTTTGTCTAGACTTGAAGAATGACACAGTCCCCTGAGTCCCAGGCCAGCCAATTCTTCAACACTTGCTGCAGCCAACCTTATACAAAGGAGCCGTCCGCCCAGAGAGGCGTTTTAACGGTGCGCCCACGCAATCGACAGCAGCAGCCACCTGCATTTGCGGAGAGTGTTTCATCAAGGTCCACTCTCACGCACATCCCGGTCACAGGAGTCGCGCCTATTAGTGCGGCCACTAGCGTTTTAGCCCCCATCAACACGCCCATTCAAAAGTCGACCATCACGCTGCTACATCGACTTCCTCTCTCGTTGTCCACCACCGCTTCTTTCTTGTCACTCATTCACGCGCCTAAACGGTTGCATTTCACTCTTTTTCCCTCCCACCACACTGTCTGCAAGCCATTCCCTCTGCGAGGACTTTCACGTAAGTGCACATTTCCTTCGGCCATCTATCACCCTGGCCGTTATGTAAACATCACCGTTCGCCCTCGAAGATCGATAAGATCGAGCCCACATCCTGCACACACACTCGTTCCCTGGTGAGCACGCCGTTACAGTCCTTCTCAGAGACAACGAACGGTATTATTGCGAGTCGAGCACTCTGGCCGTTCAACCTTCGTGCATCATCAATCCACCACTCTTTTGCCATCACCGCTCAATTATCGTCAATACATAAAAGCTGTCTGCCTCTGCCGTCTTCTGGAAAGACCAAAGCAGTAGCAGAAGAACGCAACAGCACAGTAGCAGTGGTCACTAACATTCTGGCACATCAGTCTTTCAAGTCTTCTACATTATCCGGATCTGGTATCCTTCGAGAACAACGACCCTCACAATCAACACCAATCAACAAAACTTAGAAAATCATCATGCGCGCTTCCACTCTCATCGCCGGAGCTGCCCTGGCTGCCAGTGCATTTGCCAGCCCTATTCTCAAGCGCGATCTTGTGATCGACACTGTCTATGACACCGCCTATGAGACAGTCTACGTTACCGAGACCGACGACACTACAATCCCCGTCACTGTCGCTGCACCGGCCCCAACCTCGGACTCGGCTCCTGCTGAGCAGCCTGCCGTCACGACCGAGGCCGCCACGACTTCTCAGTACTATGGTCACCGTCACTCATGGTACCAGCCTGCTGCTCAGTCATCGGCTGCCCCCGTCGTCACTGTGGTCACCACCTCGGCTCCCGCTGCCACCGTCATTTCATCGGCCACCTCGGCTCCCGTCGCTGCCTCATCATCCGCTGATCCCAAGGCCGCCATTCCCCCTGCCCAAGGCTGGACCAGTGCCTGGACCAGCTCCTGGACCGTGACTCCTTCTGCCGAACCTACCACTGCTGTTGCTACTTCTTCTGCTGCTCCTGCAGCCACCACTGAGGTGAGCTTACTTGAATCGTTTCATCATCTTCTTTCTCGTGATTCTTTACACCCTCGTGTGAATTTCGAAAGCCTTATGGCCCAGATGTTCCACCCTTCCTCCTCCTCCTCCTCCTCCTCCCAAGTCAAGCGTGCCACTTCAACGATCAAGACAACCACGACGGTCAAGGCACCTACTTCAACGAAGAAGACTACTGTCAGCTCCAAGAAGGCAACTTCAACGAGCAAGAAGTCTTCTTCTTCTACGAAGAAGGTGTCGACGAGCCAGAAGGGAACCCCTATCTCGACGAAGAAGGTTTCCACGACCTCCTTGAAAACCTCGAGCACTAAAAAGGTCTCTTCCATCTCCCCTTCTACTGTTGAAAGAGTTGCTACTGTCCCTGCCTCGCGCAAAGCTTGCAAGCGCGAGTCGTCTGTTTCATCCCCCTCCAGTTCCCTCAAGTCTTCATCGACTCCTATCAAGTCTACTCCCTCCTTCCTCTCTTCTCCCAAGCTCGCATCATCCATATACAAATCTTCCTCCACATCAGTCAAAGTCACATCTACTTCATCTCGCCTTTCCTCTACCATTCCTCCTACTTCCAAGTCCACACTTTCCCAGTCCAAGACTTCTTCCAAGTCGTCATCATCGTCTTTGAGAAAGTCTTCAACATCTACAACGATCAGCAGTGCTAAGACAACAAAACAGGCTAGCTCCACCATTGCCGCTCCCTCTGGCAAGGCCACCACCTACCAGCAGATCGTCATTGACCACCACAACGTCCACCGTGCCAACCACTCTGCTTGCAACCTCGTTTGGGATGCGCAGCTCGCCGCCACTGCCCAGCAGATCGCTGCCACTTGCGTCTACGCTCACAGCATGGATGTCAACGGCGGTGGTTATGGTCAGAACATCGCCGCTGGTGTCGAGGCCAACAACGTCTCCGCTGTCATCACTGAGCTCTTCTACAACGGCGAAGTCGGCTACTTCAACAACCTCTACGGCCAGGCCAACCCCGACATGACCAACTTCGAGAAGTGGGGTCACTTCTCTCAGCTCGTCTGGAAGGGTACTACCAAGGTCGGCTGTGCCACTCAGTACTGCTCTGGTGGTCTTGCAAACGTTGGTCAATACGTCTCTCCCTACTTCACTGTCTGCAACTACGGTGCTCCTGGTAAGTCTTTCTCGTATATCTGTATCATCATAATATACTAACCTTGGTCAAGGTAACTACGCTGGTGAATACGCCGACAACATTGGCGCTTCGCTCAACCAGCCCACCCAGGACTGGTCCTACAACCTGTAAGGAGTTGTCCAAGCGGCGCAGCTCTAAAAGTTGCCTGACGATTCTTGACGGCAAAAACTTCTCTTCTACAGTGCTGGACTCGCATGTTGTCTTGATGGCAGCGGAAGCCGGATTTTTTTTCGTTTCTCTTCTTTTCTTTGTTGATGGCATGTGGGGGAGTTTGTGGGCAGTGGGACTGGATTTCATTCGCCCTCGAAAAAAGACAGGGGACATCGATACTGACACAGTCACGACCTCTTTCTTCCACTCGCCTTCAGTGTCAATATTTTCTCCACGGATGTGATGGATGGCTTGTGGCCACCTTTTTGTAGCTTTCGCTTCTTCGAAATGAAACTTGCCGATGAAACGAGCAATGACTTTACCTCTATCTTCCACCTCGACCTTGTACGTGACTGAATAGTTTGCAAAGATTCTGATGTCTTGGCGTATGTTATCCGCACTGAGAGGTCAGCAAGTTGCCATGTCTGGCGTGTGTCTTGGTTGCACCTACCATCAGGCTTCAGGACATAGACTTTGCCCATCTTCCATGTCAAGGAAGTCACATCTTGGATGCTTCGATGTGCCGATCAGCTGATCAACAGAGCACAAGACTCGGACAGATCCGAGTACGGGTCTTGGGAGTTCGTTGTCGATGCGGAGGATGTTGCAAGTGGACCCTCAATCACCATGACGCAAGCTAGAGGGAGCGTTGAAGGTGGAGTTGGCGGGGTGGGGTGTAAGAGGTTCTGCGATTGAGATTACCACGTAACAACGTGCAAGCACTAGACAAGTGCAGACAACGACAGCATCAACAAGCGCATGCCATTGTTATCGCGTCTCGGAGTATCCGCATCCTCATACGTCGCCTCGTCATCTTGTCTTCGTCCCAGCACTCGCCTCTCCTTCACACGCGCCATGAGCAGCGCATCGTCCAAAGGCGGCTTCGTGTCACTCAGCAATCGCTGCAATGACAGCAAGTCGCCATACGTCCGATCGCACGCGAACAACCCTACAGCCTGGCAGCTCTGGAGCCCCGAGACGCTCGAGTTGTCCAAACGCACCAATCGCCTGCTCTTCGTGTCGATTGGCTACTCTGCCTGCCATTGGTGCCATGTCATGGCCCACGAGAGTTTCATGAACGACCGCATCGCTCAGCTGTTGAACGAGCATTTCATCCCTGTCAAGATCGATCGCGAGGAACGCCCCGATGTCGACAAGGTCTACATGGACTTCCTGCAAGCCACGACTGGTGGCGGTGGCTGGCCACTCAATGTCTTTGTCACTCCGGATCTACAACCACTATTTGGCGGAACCTACTGGCCAGGCCCGAAGAGTGACCGCGCTCATCATGGCGGTAGCTTCGAAGCCATCCTGACAAAGGTCGCCAGCGCCTGGAAAGAGCAGGAATCCCGATGCCGAGAAAGCGCTTCAAACATCACCGGCCAGCTTAGACAATTCGCTCAAGAGGGTACCCTTTCTGGCAGGAGATCGGGCGAAGGCGCCGAGGAGAGCGACGATACTCTTGAGCTGGAACTACTGGAGGAGGCTTATGACCATTACAACTCGAGATACGACGAGAAACATGGCGGATTCGGTGGTGCTCCCAAGTTTCCTACGCCTTCGCATCTCTCCTTCTTGTTGAGACTGGGCGAGTGGGATGGCATCGTCAAAGATGTCATAGGCGACGATGCTGTGCAAAACGCTCAAAAAATGGTTGCAACGACGCTGGAGAACATGGCCAAGGGTGGTATCAAGGATCAGGTTGGCCATGGCTTTGCCAGATACTCCGTCACGAAAGACTGGAGCTTACCACACTTCGAGAAGATGTACGTTGTTCGGGCCCTCCTTTGGACTCTACTAACGCGTCTACAGGCTTTATGACAATGCTCAGTTGCTGCCTCTCTATCTCGATGCATGGCTGATAACCAGAAACCCCCTATTCCTCGAAACGACTCACGACATCGCTACCTACCTTACTTCAACGCCGATACATTCCCCTACCGGTGGCTTCCACGCTTCCGAAGACGCAGACAGCGCACCGAGTGCCTCCGAGAAGGAGCACAAAGAGGGCGCTTTCTATGTGTGGTCTCATTCGGAATTCTACAAAGCCTTGGAAGACGATAAATTGGCCAACATGCTCGCCAAATATTGGAACGTAAAGCCCAACGGCAATGTCAGCCCCAAGCATGATATTCAGGGTGAGCTCAAGGGACTCAACACACTCTGTGTGACCTCTTCTCTCTCGGATCTTGCCAAACAATTCGACATTTCTGAACAGGACGCGGAAAAGGCTGTCCAGACTGGGCGCCAAAGACTCTCAGACTGGCGTGACCAACATCGTCCTCGCCCTCTTCTCGACGACAAGATTGTTGTTTCCTGGAACGGTCTGGCGATTGGCGGTCTCGCTCGTACTGCTGCTGCCCTGAAGCAGTCTGACCCGAAGTCGTCCACGAAATATCTTGAGGCTGCTATTTCAGCATCGCAATTCATCAAAAAGGAGCTCTATGACTCAGAAAGCAAGACTCTGCGACGAGTCTACCGTGAAGGTCCTGGCGCCACGGCAGGTTTCGCCGACGATTATGCATTCCTCATAAGCGGTCTTATCGACCTTTACGAAGCGACCTTTGACGACTCATATCTGCAGTGGGCTGACGAGCTGCAACAATCACAGATTGAGCATTTTGGCGACAACGAAAGTGAGACGAAGGGCGGCTTCTTTGGCACACCAGCCCACGCTCCTGATATCTTGATTCGCAGCAAAGATGCTATGGACAATGCGGAGCCTAGCGCCAATGGTATGAGCGCGACAAATCTGTTCAAGCTCTCGTCATTGCTTGACGACTCGAGATACTCTGTTCTCGCCACGCGTACAGCCAAGGCCTTCGAAGTCGAGATGGTCCAGCACCCTGGCCTCTTCACTGGTCTCATGTCAACAGTGGTCAATTCAAACCTCGACATCAAGCCCATTGTGATATCGGGAAGCGAGTCTAGCTCGGAAGTACAGGCTGCTCTGGAGCAATTACGCCAGATGGTTCGTCCCGGCTCAACAGTAGTCAGGTTGGGAGGTGATAGCAAGAGCGAGTGGCTCAGACAGAGAAATGAGCTCCTCGGGTCAATTGACCAGGGCAAGGATATGGTCCAGGTCTGCGAAGGCACGAGTTGCAAGTTGGTCAAGGCAGCCGAGCTTCGGGAGCTACTCAAGGGTACTCATGTATAAAAGTTTGGCATATTGGGAGGTGGATATTGGCAAGGGTTGGGTAGATAGGTTAATATAGGGGACACGTTGTTGATGACGCACTACGATGGCATATCACATATCCGAAACTCAGCATTTGCAGATACACGTTCATAAGAATCATATGTAACAGCATGTCTTCATGCTCCATGTTGCATACAGGTAGTAGTGTTACACGTTGAGCTGAACCAACGGTGCAACATCAAAATCTGGGGAAGGACGACGGAATGACGTGGGAGAAAACAAGGCATCATCACTTTCCCCCTCAGTAAACAGATTCATATACATCAGTGGTAGAGACAGCCGTACGTACATCTTCCCATCGATCGCCAATCCAGAAACACGAACCAATGCTGAGTCGAACAGCCCTCCGCTCAACCCGCGCAACCACCGCTTCCTTTTCCCCCGGTCCTCGCATTCTCAACCCAATCTTCTGGCAACGCTCCTTCTCGCAAACCCCAACAACCATGAAGGCACAAAAGGGCACCATCCACAGCATCGAGGACGTGTCGACCGCAGATACCAAATGGGTCGCCCTGCGCAAGATCAACTGGACAGACCAAAGCAACAAGTCACGAACATGGGAAGTTGCTTCTCGCAAGACACGCGGTAAAGCCGGTGTCGATGCAGTCGCCATGGGAAACATCATCTTGCATCCTAGCAAGCCGCCTACCACTATCTTGGTGTTGCAGTACAGACCGCCTATCGACGCCATCTCGGTTGAGTGGCCTGCTGGTTTGGTGGATGCAGATGAGAGTGTCGAGGATGCTGCTGTCAGGGAGTTGAGAGAGGAAACTGGCTATGAGGGCAAGGTCACCTCTGTCAGTCCGATTGTTGCGGCGGATCCTGGAATGACTAGTGCCAATATGCAGTTGGCGATGATGGAGGTGCATCTCAAGGAAGGAGATAAAGAGCCTGAGCAGCAGCTTGATGAGGGCGAACACATTGAACGTGTGGTTGTTCCTTTGAACGAGCTTTACGAGAAGTTGGTCGAGTACAGCAACAAGGATGGGTATATGGTTAGCGCTAAGCTCTTCCATTGGGCACATGGCGTGCATATGGCCAAGACGAAGAGCTATCTGTAAGGTGCATAAATAAATATGAGAGTGCTTACACAAGATCCTTCCATGAATAAATGACATTATGCTGAGCAAGTCTTGTCAAATGCCTTCTCGATACACTACTCCTGTCAGCATGTGATGAAGGTGCTACCAACCGAACAACTCGTACTCTAAATAAGCAGTTACCATCATAAAACGAGAGATGCGATATGTGTTAATCTCAAGACAGGGTCATCTCAGCACCGACGAAGTCCAGATCTGCCAAACCGCTCTACTGCTGCTCCTTGTACAGTGGGGTGTCAGAAGTTTCGCAAACCACTTAACGCGCGACACGTCGTCGAATCTCACCATTCCTCTTCGCATTAACACAACAACATGGCGCCAATCATTAAACGCTCGCACGCAACTAGATCTCGCGCACGAGGTCCAAATCTGACTCTATACGAGCGCGGACGGATCGTACAGGCGTATTAAGACGGCCGTACGCTCGAATCGATTGCCGATTAGTTCTAACGCGCTCCCTTAACTATCTCTCGTACAGTTCGCGGCGCCTTAACCTATAACTAAGGCACTAAGTTACCTCGAACTAGCCGTCCACCTACCTTTACCCCTCGCGATTAACGCCATGTCGAAATCGCTATTAAAAGACACCCCTTCTAGTCGTATAATAAGCTTTAAAAGTGGTATAGCTTTAAATGGAGTAGATCAACTATCCGACGAATGCTTAAGCT
>JALPCE010000136.1:0-58447 GCA_026538705.1 Aureobasidium sp. GC_Fusr_1
TATACTCAGAGCTCATTAACCTGGGAGAGATGGTCAGAGCTGGGTATCAGTCACATCTGCATAGTTACACACTCCCTTGAGTAAGGTTAAGCCATTATATAGCTATAAAAATACACAGTATTCTTTGAATGAAGAACATGTCCAGAGAGAGACAAACATCTCGTGGCTTTCAGTGGACCTTCTCATGCTTCTCGATTGTATTGTGTATTTTGATAGCTCAAAACTAACTCTAAAGCTTTGTTGAGACAAAGGACCATTCGTAAGGGGGCATGTGTACCACGTAATCTGAATGGCTCTCACCGATGCATCACAATGAGTTAGTGGCTATCAAGACACAGGAAAATGTGCAGGAAGGAGAGCCTGTCCATTGAAACCATGACTGCTTTCTCACATTCAAGTCCCAATCCTTCATCTTCTCTGGACAACATAACATAGCATGGCTACACACAAAGATTGCAATCAAGCTTTCGATTGTTTAGTGCACATATCTCTTCAAACTTCACGCTCTTTGTATCTGACATCAGACTTTTTAGTATTCATTATGCCTTCATCTGGTAACCACTGTTATTGCTTTGGGCTACCAAAAAGAAAAGAAGCTGCAAAACGCGATGCTCTTGACCCTACACCCCTTCTCATTGCTCCAACTGTCTCAAGAATTCGGCCTTCTCAGCAGCCTCTTCCTGCTCCACAAGAGCCAGCTGCTCCATGCAGGTGTCCTTCCAAGCCTGAATGACTTCATTCTTGATGGCAGCCACAGAGCCTGGCCATCCCTCAGGGGTGATCTTGGAGATGCCCTTGACTCTCCACATCTCCATCGATCTCTGGTGGCGCTCAGGTCCCCAGATCTTACCCCAAAAGGTCAGGGTACTGGCTACCATCTCGGCCTCCTTCTCGGCGATGACAACTCTGAGCTGCTCGCCCATGATGAGGTGCAGAGCACCCATGACCGTGCCAACTGCGTGCTCGATGGAGGCAGAGGAGGCCATGGTGGAGGCAGCGGGCCTAAGGGTGGCCATGCCATTGCCCTGGGTCTCGCTGAGGGTGGGGCTGGGAGAGGGTCTCCAAGATCTGTGTACGTTCAAACATTAGTATAAAAATGCACAGTCATTTGTTGTGACTGGTGGTGTCCATTGAAAGCAGTAGGAAAGAGACGAAGACGTACCTCTCAGGCTCAGCATTGGTGGCCGATGCTCTCGACGAGGAAGGGCTGCGGTATCGTTAGCATCAAAATGCACAATTGGAATCAATCTCATAAGTGTGTCCACTGAGAGTCTGATATGCAGATTCAGCACATACCTTCCATTGCCGGATGTACTGGCGCTAGGAGCAGCGGCAGGGATAGCGTTAGGAGCAGGAGCAGGAGCAGGAGCGGTAGTAGCAGCAGCAGCAGCAGTAGCCTGTCTAGCAATCTTACGGCGCTCAGTGGTAATCCACTTGCGCATCTCAGCCCACTCCCACTCGAAATCCTTAACGAAGCGATCTGCGTACTTCTTAATGATGTTGGGATTGCCGCTGTTATACGTATGACAATTCTCGATCATCTTGTAGAAGTCTGCCCTAAAGGCTTGGGCATCGCCATAGAGTCCGCTATTGAGCTTAGTGGACATGGTGGCGAGATCCATAGGTTCGTCGATCTTTTTGTAGTAGCCAGGAGCATCGTCTTCAACTTCATCGACGGGTTGACGAAAGATCTCGAGGTACGGAGCCTTGTTCTTCTGCCAAAAGTCGTTGAATCTGTCGAGCAGGTGGCGGCAGAAGTCGAGTTCGGTAGCCATTGTTGAATTTGTAGGAGCGGTGGTGGTGATGTGGGGCTATGAAATCGATAGTGTAAGCTAATATCGAAACAAATTGCCACTAGATAGTGTAATGACAATGCGCAATGTGTGCAGAGGATGGAGTACACAACTTACAAGACTGGTGATTCAGTTGCTTGAGCGAGCGCAGACTCTAGGTTATATAACGGGAAGTGCTAGAGCTGTTCTCTTGGAGTGTCAGTAGTGCTATCAGCTACTAGACAGCAGCGACTTATGCCTGTAACAGTATCCAGAGATGGCTAGATGGTCTGAATAGTGCGAGAAGAGGTCAATTCCTATGCCGGGAATACGTTGACGGCTTCGAGAGACGCAATGGGCTCTAATCAGGACAAAACGGATGCGCTGCTACCTCGCCCAGTCTCACAACACGAACGGACACACCCAAAGTGCCACCACAAGCCAAGCATGATGCCCTGGATACCTACAACACGATTTTGGATCTGTATAGTGCCCCTCGAGCTTCTATATTGCACTCTCACACCGCTGAATACTCCTGAGCATCTCACGTGATCGCTAGGGTTGATATTAGGATCAGGACCCTTGCTTTCTAGATGTATACCGCTGTCAGGTGACCTTTGGAACCTGGATACTGTCTGTTTTGCTTTGGATATTGCCCTTCGACGACACAAGACTTTACAAACTCTGGTCTACTCTGTTTGATGTACTTCAGTATTTGCTTTGAACTGCTGCCAGAGCTTTTTGAGCGCAAGGAGCAACCATCTTTGTTGAACCCGACTTGTGACTTCTCTTGGTTGCAGATAATTACTTGTCTCGTGCTCAAATGTGTCCAACATGTGTTCCTCGTGCGTCAATTCGTTACACTGCCTAGGCCTATCATCAAACCTCCATGTGTGGAAAGAGCAATCATCGTTTCTGAACCCGAGCCGCGACTTCCAGTGGCTTTGAGCAGAAGCTTCTTGTTTCGTATCAAAAGTCCTCTGTTGATGAATTTTGTGCGTTACTTCCTTAGATCGCCCTATGTACTGGCAGACTTCGATGCAAGGAAGGAGCATACATCTTTATCAAAGCCCGGGTCGCGACTTCCCGTTGCTCTGAGCAGAAACTACTCGCTTCACGGTCAACGGGCATCTATTTCACCGTCATCATGAGTCACTTCCTCAAACATCTACTTGCCATACAACTGTACATTGGTCCTTCGAAATACCCGCCGTGAGTAACCCGAGACGCGACTTCTCTGTCACTGTACCGAGCCTAAGGTTGCTCTCTCCGTGGTCATCATTTTCAGGTGTTTGTTCTATAGTCATTGTGCATGTCGGTTGGCCACAAGAACGACTCGTCATCAAAGCAGAAACTGCGGGCGGTGTATAAGCTCTCTCTTAGCAGAGGTAAATGGATAAATGCTTCAATGCTGTTCGCTACATCTACCTGTTCCGCTGAGAGCTTGGAATTGACAATGCTCTCATTGGACATGCTAGACACACCAGATCGCCTCGTGCCTTTTTGTGGCCAGAAAACATGCTCTCACAGACGTCGCGAGCTTTGTCGATGGTTTCAATGTGATTGCAGCAAAACATCATGGATTGCCATCTGATAGCTTGATTCCTTCTACTCATCTAAAGATATACACTGCACCAGAGCGATCGGCAGAGATGATCATGCCAAAAGGATACTCCAACAAAGCAACAGCCGTAACAGTATCCTTGTGTCCTTTGAGCAACTGATTCGTCGACTTGCGAATGACCTCATATCTGGCAACCTTGTTCTCTTTCTTCTTCTTTGACGTGCCACCTCGCTCACTATCTGCATCGTTTGACGCAGGTGAGGTGGTGCCTGCACGATTGGGAGCTGAGCTAGACGAGCCTTTGTCCTTCTCGGAGATGCTATCACTGAGACCTTGCTCTGTGTAGACAGATATGTCGTTGCCAAATTTGGAGGCTGTGTAAGTTGGCTTGTCATCCTTGTCATTGACAACCATGGATGAGGTAATGCGATCAGTGTCCCAGAAGCGGATCTTCCAGTCTGGCCCCGTTGTGACGAGGAATGGATGTCTGGGTTCTGAGCTGTCCGGTGAGGTGTGCATTGACATGGTGAACGCCTTGATAGCACCTGCACTACCACCCGATCCTCTACCTGATCTGTCCTTACCATTATCAGAAGAGCGGGCACTGAGGTGCGGGTCTGTTGCAAGAGATCCAAGAATACGGGATGACATGGCGCCAGACTTGTCTTCGTCGACGTTGAGAAGCTCAAAGTCTCTTGCTTTCAACACATTGCTACCATCGGTCTGATCAATATGGTACACTTCGAGACAGACAAGCTTTTCCAGGTCCCATACGGATACGTGACTTGGAGAAGTCAGTCCAGCAACGCAAATCTTAACTCGCTTGCTATCCTTCCTGCTTGGATGGAGTGTAAGCCTTGTGATGGGCGCTGGACGTGGTACGGTCCAAGCACGAAGTCGCAGACGGAAACGAAGATCCCAGATGTCGAGCACACCATGAGAAGTGCCCACCAGAAGCCACTGCCATCGTCTGGAGATACAGAACGTGGTGGGTGTGCCATGTTGTATCGGATTGACGAGCTCATACATCACTTCCATCGAGTAGATATCGATGAACAAGATGCGGCAGAGGTTGGTGACTATCACACAGACAGACCTCCCGTCCGTCTTTCCGTGTTCAACGCCAATTGCATACTCCTTTTGCCCGGGCTTGGTAGGTATCACCCAGCTTCGCAGCACTTGGAGCTTTCCATAGCGTAGGGAGCCATTTGCTTCAGCCACATCCACCCTGACAATATCGACAGTGCCATCAGAAGCAGTCGAGATGAAGCTGTGTGTAGACTCTACGAAGCAAACACTGGTGATCCGGGCTCCAGAAGTATGTCTGTGGGCTTGACGCGACCTGTACGCCATGTTACGTTCAAAGCGGCTAGTGTCCCAAACTCTTACTGATCCATCATCTGATCCAGTCAGGAAGAACACCTGGTCCGGAGAGACAGCGATGCAGTTGACTTGTGCTTCATGTTCTTCCAGAACAGCAGTCAATTGTCCTTCAGGTTTCCAATATCCTGACGCTTGCTGGTTGGGAGCATTCTTGGTAGCCATGCGAGCGCGAGGGCGTGTCGGGACCTTGGGGCCAAACTCGCGATCACTGCCGGGATTGGCCCCAGTGTAGACCGAGTCTAGTAACTTCAATACAGTTGGATCGCCACCATGGTAGGAGTGTGTTGCAGAAATCTTAGGTCGTGCTGGACGAGGGGTAGGAGTAGCTTGACCTGAAGGTGGTGATACGCTCGAGGTTTGATTCGCAGGCACATCGAGCTTGCCAACAGCAGTGGTCGAGTCTGTGCCTGTTTCTGCATATGCTTTTGTCTGTTCTGTGCGCTTCATGAGGTTCATCGCGCTTGACTTTGAACGAAGCGCATGATTGTGTCCGCTTCTAACAGACATAGTGGACGCTGGAGATGTCGACAGGTATGTAGGAGCATCGATGCTGGCCATCTGCTTCCGATGGTTGGATGACTTGCCGTTCATGGGCATGGCTTGAGCTCGAGAACTATCTGACGTCTCAGTTGTGTTTGGTGTGTGCTGGGCAGTAGAAGGATATGGTTTGCCCCTTGCTGGATTGAACAGGTTCTTAGCATCCTGATCTGCAGGTGTTGCAGCATCGCGTAGAGCTTCCTCAAGCGATGTCTTCACACTCGCTTGCGTGTTATCGATCTGAGGGCGGTATGATTGATAGGAGACAGTGTCTGGTTCGAAAAAGACATTCTGTAGTGGTACTTGCATAGCACTCAGGGAGACGATCTGGTTTAGCTGAGAGTCATTCTGCTTGCTGAGTTCTTTGTCAGAGCGCATGGTCGTTCGCCAGATATAGTCTCTAAGCGCGAGGAGTTTAGGTTCGTCTTCACTGCGCATGCCAGCAACTCGAAGCTTTGATAGCCACTGTTCATCGTCGTCATTCTTCATTGCCTTGCTCAACACACGAGAATCACCATCATGGTAGAAGTCGGTCAAAGCTTTGTTGCTGCCCGCCTCGAACGAAAAGTTCTTGCCTTGTTGTGCGTTTTTCCAGAAAACGCTCTTGTCGGCTTTTTCTGCCCAAGTCTTTGCTAAATCGTACGCCGGTCGAGGGAACGGCTTCTGTAGAGCGTCCAGAAGCTCAAACTCGGAAAGACCGGCTGACGGCATCTTCAACACAGGCTCTATCAGTGGCATGATCATACTCCAGACATCTGCATCAGAAACATGGGTTGACGATGCTTCGATGAACTGTACAGCTGCTTCACGAATCCATACATTGGGATGCAGTGTGAAGCGTGACACAATAAGTACTAGCTCGACAGTCGTCCATCGCTGAAACAGTCCAAGATGTGCCATGCTTGACAGGGATCTTATCACCTGCTCAGTGACCGTCTCTTCTGGATCAGTCAGCGCCTGAACCATCAGTGGAAGTATGAAATCTTCCAGACTTGGCCCGCCAATGAAGGCAGCGACACCGACTATAGTCTCAAAGAAAGCACATTTCAGCGTCCAATCCTCCTCATTGAGGTATGTGTTCAGATGAGTGAGGATCAAATCGCTTGCAATGTTCTCACCAAAGAACACGCAAAGGCTGGTGACAGATCCTAGGAAGGCTCTCTTTACGGAAGGATCATCGTCTTGCAAGAAAAGCTTGGTCTGCGCTTCAAAGTGCTGGATTAGGTCTTCGCGTGTGGTGTCGTAGGTGTTCTGATAAGCAGCGTAAGAAGTGATGTCGTCTTCTGCTTCTGGATCTGTCGAGGGCAGAGATCCATCAGCACGTAATGCTTGCATCATATCCAAGATTCTAGCGGCTGTTGTGGCTAAACTAGCAAGACACGTTGCATAAGTTGCTCTCAGTGGTCCTGACTTGCGGAACATAGGACTTGCAACGAACTTCTGAAGCCGAGGCAGCAGATAATTTGGGAATATGAAGACGTTCATGGGTGACAGCACAGTGACAATGGCCAAAAGCTGTGTGATGGTCCTCAGAGCAGCCATGCGAACATTCTCCGACTCATCCTCTAGCAGAGCGATAGCAAAAGGCAGCACTCGGTCGAGCTTTGCTTCATCCGTCAACCTTTCTCCCAAAGCTAGAAGCAGTTCACAGCCTCTGATCTTGGAGCTGGCGCGAGCAGTTGTTCTCAGAGCTGAAATCACAACATTGAGAAAGAGGAGAGCGCCATTGTCTTGAACACTTCCAGCACGATCTGCCGCATCGTGTCTGTTGTTTGGTAAATCAACTTGAAGCGGGAAAAGATCCAGACCTGAGGTGATGGGCGCACGAGTGGACTTCTCGAGCTTCTCCACGTCGGAAAATCCTAGGAAGTATGAGATCTTGTCAAAGTCGGCATTGATGCGCTCGATACGGTCATCAGATCCTCCTGAGTTTTTTGCTCCAACCACAACTGGTTTTCTACCCGAGGTTGGATCTGTGATGAGATGCATGTATTGATGCAAGAACGTGTAAAAGTAGTCTGGGAAGCATTTGCCACGCCAGAACTGCAGATAGTCCTCGGCGCTGTAGCGTTTTGCAGGGTCGAGTTGGATCATGTGGGCAACCATTTCCCGGATATTCTCATCCTTGATGTTGTTCAAAGTAGTGTGTGTCGGATCGTAGTCTCCTCTGCGATATTTGAACAGCTGACTGAGTGTGAAGGTAGGCTTCTCAGTGAAGAGCTCGGCAATGACACATCCCACGCTGAAGATGTCCATTGGCCAGGTAACTTCATGCCATGTCTCTCTAGCCTTTCTTTCGTATTGATCATCCTGCGTATTCGGCTCATGTTCCCTGAGTTCCTCATCGTCAACAAATCGCTCAGGTGCAACGTAACAGATGCGACGGCCTGTAGTATCGAAGAAGATGGAGAATGTTGCTGGGTTGTTCTCAGGTAATCGGCCAGGCTTGAACGCAGTGGAAAAGTCGGTCAGGTATAGCCAATTCCAGGTTGTCACAAGCATGTTCTCGGTCTTGATGTCTCCATGGCAGATGTTCTTCGCATGGCTCTCCCTGACTGCACACAAAAGCTGATATGCGATCCATTTCCTCTCAATATCCTCGAGCGACGGGTTAGTGCTAATCCTGTCGTAGAGAGAGCTGTGGATATATTGGCGGACGAGGTAACCATTTGTTGCAGTTTCGATGATTCGGTGATACGGCAAAATGTTCGGGACATCCGAGAGTTCTCTCCTCTGAACAAATAACTTCCGCGAGTAGTCTTCGAGTTTCAAGTTGGGATACGGCTTGATGAAGACCTTGGCAATCACGAGTCCGTCCTTGTGTCTTGCGCGGATTGTTTTCATGAACCGTACAGCGCCCAAACTTCTCTCGGTTTCGAGATCAGCAAGTTCAGGTACATCAATACCAGCCGAGCCGGCAGAGACGTTGATTGAATAACCTTGACCCATGGCGGTGTCTGCCTACGCGCATGTTTCGCGTTCTCAAGCCCTTGTTGAAATACAAGTTGTAAGCATGCGGAACACGGTTCTAATTCGATGGTCGAGTAATGAAGGAAGTCATCAGGTATTGTTTGAAACCATGATCAAGAGACTGTGTGATTGTCAAGTCTAGCATCAATCCAGGTGATTGGGTAGTCACATGGAGTTGGAAGGCACGAAACAAACAAGGCAAACATCCCACCATCGAGCCAAGAGTTTCGTTCGCGAGGCTTCCAGGCACAACCGCAAGAACTCGCGAAATGGGTGTGATCGACGTAATGTTTCGAAAAACCCATGCAATTTGATTGCCATGTCTCTGTGAGGATATCTCGGAAGCCTTTCACTTGTGAAGCTCTGTTGTGAACCACGAGCTTCAGGTGAACACATGCAATTCACAACATCAATGCGCAAAGAGGAGGAAGTGTTTTGAAGTATTATTTCGTTGATTCATGACCATCAGGTATTTCTACGCCGGTTCGTGTATATGCATTAAGCATTGCAATTCATCTCATATCAATTGAGGTTGCTTTGGATCGAAATGGTTTTTTGTAAACAAGAAAGGGAATCATCGCTGGTATTTTGAAAAGTGCTGCTCAAAAAGAGACGAAGCATTTACTGGGGACCGAACGAGCCCTTGGCCTTGAGGGCGGCGGCGTCCTCCTCAGCAAGCTCCTGGTCGATCTTGGCGCCCTTGCTGGGCTCGTTGCCGTGCGACCTGGCCTGTATGATGTGTGAGTATGTTGTGGTATGATGAAGACGTTGTCTTGCATGGGTCAACGTACGGGAAGAGTGGCGTCCTTCTTGATCTGCTGAGCCTGGAGGGACTCATCCTCGTCCTCGTTCTCGCGCTTCTCCTCACGGGCAAGCTTGTTGGCGATGGTGCGCTCGTCTTCTGAAAGGTGGTTAGTAGGTGATCAAGCTACACCAGCGAGTGGATCTTCTTACTGGAGTCGTTGGCCTTGTGGGAGTGCTCCTTGCCCTCGTGGAAGCGGGCCTCCTGCTTCTGCTCGGCGATCTCAGAGTCCTTGTAGGTTCTCTGGTCACCAGCCTCGTAGACACCAGAGTTACCGACGTTGCCAGTTCCAGACATTGTGATTGATTTGAAGTGGTTGGGGGGTTTTGTGGAGTGGGTTTGGAGGTGAATTGATGAAGTTGTGAGTTGTAGATGTGATGATGGAGGGAAAAGAAACGGGAAGAGTGTGTTTGCAGAGGTTAAATGTGTCTTTTGAGCTCCTGCCTGACAATGACGTCGCTCGTGCTTGACATCATCAGAAACTTCTCCAAGAATGGCAGCTGTGGGGTTGCGAGAGCATTGGGCAGCTCCAAAATCCACTTGCTTGACACACACGCGATCGAAACTCGGAAGGCCGTCTGTTTGTTGAGCAGCACTCCGTCATGGGAGGCTTGTGAATTGAGATATTTTCTTCCATGCCTTGCTACATCTTATGACGAGACACCCGAGTGTCTTTGGGGGATATCCATCTAAACGCCGCCAGCTTTTTTCATGCATGCATTTCAGTTCCAGTAAATCATCAGTAAAAAAACGCCAAACAAGCCCAATCCCCCCGCCCCGATTGCACAGAAATTCTAGTTGTATCGTGCGCTTCGCTTTTCCCCCGATTGCTTACAAGTTCGGCACTACTCCATCTCGATCGTGCCTGGTGGCTTGCTGGTCACTATTTGGCCGTTAGCAAATTCATGTCCAGAAACTTCTGAATGTTGTTGGTTGTTATGGTGACTTACCCTCGTACAGCACGCGACACACACCATCGACCTCGTTGACAATGCGAGTGCTGACCTTGCTCAAGAACTTGGTGGGGAAGTCGAAAACGTCGGCAGTCATGAAGTCGGTGGTCTCGACGGCTCTCAAAGCAATGACTTGAGCGTGGACTCTCTTGTCGCCCATGACACCGACAGCCTTGACAGGCAGAAGAGCAGCGTATGCCTGACTGATCTGCTTGTAGTAGCCAGCCTTCTTGATCTCATCGATGAAGATGTAGTCGGCCTGCTGGGCAATGCGGACCTGGTCACGAGTGACCTCTCCAATGATACGGATGGCAAGACCCGGGCCAGGGAAGGGGTGTCTCCAGACAAGATCTTCCGGAATGCCGAGTTGGGTACCAAGAGCGCGAACCTCGTCCTTGAAGAGCTCTCTCAGAGGCTCGATGAGCTTCAGGTGCATGCCCTCGAGCAGACCACCAACGTTGTGGTGAGTCTTGATGGTAGCGCTGGGGCCCTTGAACGAGATACTCTCGATAACGTCGGGGTAGAGAGTGCCCTGGAGGAGCCACTCAATCTCACCCTCGTTGGCCGAGCCGTGAGCAGCAGCAGCAATCTCCTTTGCCTTCTCCTGGAAGATCTCGATGAAAGTGTTTCCAATAATCTTGCGCTTCTTCTCGGGGTCGTCCTTGACACCTGCGAGCAGGTCGAGGAAGCGGTCGCTAGCGTCAATGACGGTAAGGTTGATGCCGAGTCCAGCAGTAAGAGTCTCCTTGACCTGCTTGGCCTCGTTGAGACGCAAGACACCGTTGTCGACCATAATGGCGTGGAATCTGTCACCGATAGCCTCGTGCATGAGCTTTGCGGCAACCGTAGAGTCAACACCACCACTGACGGCACCGATGACTTGTCCCTTAGGACCAACGAGGGCTCTAATTCTGTCAATCTCCTTGCCAACGAAGGCGTCCATGGTCCAATCTTGCTTGGCACCGCAAATGTTGGCGGCGAAGTTCTTGATGAGCGGCGTGCCCTTCTTGGTGTGGGTGACCTCGGGGTGGAATTGAATACCGAACCACTCCTTGTCCTCGTGGGCGATACCGGCGAAAGGTGCGTTCTCGGAAGCGGCGACGGTGACGAAGCCTGCAGGGCGCTGGGAGAGCTTGTCACCGTGGGACATCCAGACGTCCATGTCGTCCTCGAGGCCAGCGAAGAGAGCATCGACGTGGGCGGTCTTGCCAGAGTGCTTTTGAACGTTCAGGATGGCATGGCCGTACTCGCGCTTCTCGCCAGCAACGACGTTCTTCTGGTCGCTGTGCCATGCGATCTCCTGCAGACCGTAGCAGATACCGAGAATTGGGACACCCAGCTCGAAGACGGCGGGGTCGACGTGGGGCGCGTCATCCCAGTAGACAGAGTAAGGACCACCAGAGAGAATGATACCCTTGGGCTTGAACGAGAGCTCGGAGATCTTCTGGGTGCAGGGAAGCATCTCAGAGTAGATGCTGAGCTCGCGCAGACGGCGGGTGATCAGGTGGGTGTATTGCGATCCGAAGTCGAGCACCAAGATGGTGTCGAAGATGGTGTGGGGCGGAGGAGGGACATTGGTGCTTGAGTCGGCCATTGTGAAGAGTGTGTGTGTCTGAATGCGACAGGCGGCGCTTCAAGACAAGAGAAGGGTGGTGGTAAGTGGGATGACTGATATTGAGATCAATAATTTTTCTCCTCTTGACAAACTCAAGGTCAGGGTCCGACCTCTAAGATGGCCTGAACCGCTTTACCCGATCGGGTATGGTATATTCTTGGCTTTTGTTATCTAGCCCTTATCACCATCCTCGGTCCAAAAAAACCATATTCCAGAACATTTTTCTTGCGCTTGAACATTGATATGTATTCACTGCTGTGCTACTATAGAGATATTATAGTCCGGGTCTGCTTTCTTGCGGCAGTCATAGCTCTTTCTTCAACCAATCAACAATAGTCTTGCCAAACTTCTCAGCATTGGCATGCAGACCCCAGTGACCCCCTTCCAACGTGACGGTTGTGAGCTTGGGCAAGAGACCGTTCTTCACCGCCATGCCAATGGACTCGGTACGACACACCTTGTCATTGTCGAAGCCAACGTATAGCGAGGGCACGTCAACAGTGATGGCCTTGACTTTTTTAGCCTCAAAGTCTTGGTGACCGCCGACCATGGCCTTGTACCAACATGTTGGCGCAGCAAACCCATCACGCTTGAAGCGAGTGATGTATGCATTCTTCATCTCTGCGGTGGCATAAGGTTCGGTCTGTTGCTTCTTGTCTTCTAGCAAGAAATCCTTGACACCGTCGTACTTGCAGACTGTGTCTAGCCAGCTCTCCGGTCGGCCGTGGAGTACAGTAAAACTACTCTCAAGGTGCTCATCGAGGAGCTTGTAGCCGTCCTCGCTGGAAAACAAGTACCAGTAAGGAAGAGTAGCATAACCGAAGATCTTCTTGGTCATCTCGTTGGCTGCATCGAGGTTGAAGGGCTGATCTCCAGGCGCGGTGTAGGCAACATTGACCAAGACGAGTCCCAGAACACGATCAGGGTAGTAGTTGTAGAATCTCTGAGCGAGAGCACAGCCCCAGTCGTGGCCAAGGGAGACGACCTTTTGCAACTTTTCGTTGTCAAGAATCTCTGTGAGGTCCTTGGTCATGTGTTCGAATGCGTACATGGCAGGATCCAGGGGCTTGGAAGTGCCAGCATATCCCAGACAGTCAACGGCGACTACACCGAAACCAGCAGGGATGAGGTGGGCTGTTGCCAGGTTTGCCCATTCAGCAGCCTCGTCAGGAAAGCCATGGATACACAGTACAGTGGGGTTCTCTGGCTGTGCTGGTGGACGGTGATAGTATGTGTATGTCAAAGAGCGTGAGATATCCAGGGTCTTCTTGGTCAGGGAGTCCATGCTGTGCAATTCTGTTGTTGTAGATGTGATATCTAGCTAGGGTGAAGAGAAACAAGACATGGGCAATTGATGTTTATAAGGCAACAGGTTCAATTGCCAAGTCAATTCGCTTATGATTATAAGAACGGAACAGTCTGACCTCCAGTCTGCACTGGCAGTCGGCTAATGTTTCTACAACCATGTCCTTGTGTCACCGTCCGTGTTGAGAAGAGGAACCTTCTGACACCTTCGGATGACTTGCCGAATAAGGAGGATATGACACGTGATCGTGGTATCAATCGATGCTTGGACCTCCGCCAATCCGAAACACTTTCGACACATCTCAATATAATCGAAGTACTAGCCATCCTGTACAAAACAGATTCCAAGCATGTCTGCAAGTTTACTTGAGAGCATCACCTCTGATGCGGAGTCGGTGGATATCCAGCATCATGCGAACGACAGAGACCTTATCAATAGCGGCCAACGTCCCTCTAAGCAACATGATAATATCCGTAACGATGGACAATTCATGAACGACGAGAAGTTCACCGAGCCCTCCATAAATCGGATACACGATATCTATCACATAGCATACCTCCTAAGACAAAAACTGGTCCCGGACTTGATACCCAGTATCATGAATCAGGCCGGTATCTTCTTTAGCACTACCACCAGAGTGAAATTCAACCCCGCCATCATGGTGTCTCAGGAGAACGCTCCGAGGAGCATCATAACCAGTAAACATATCCATACCAAAGCCCGAGTACGGCGACCTGTTCGGAAAATCGTCTTCCAGATCACTGCTCACGATCAAGGTTCTGCACGTGAGCTGGGCGACTTGGACCATGGACCTTGGACTTGGTTTACAGCACGGTCTATCTCAAATGCCCAGGACTCTTCCGATCAAGTCGCGAGAATACAAGGCTGTAGGGAAGTTTGCCGTAACCCAATGGCGGATGACGAGTGGCATACGCTTCAAGTGACGTGGCGAGCAGACTCGGAGGACCTTTCTGAAGCTCTATGGGTATCGAGCCTGTTGGTTGGAGACCAGATTGTGGTCGATGCATGGTCTGCCAACACAGGTTGGATGAATCACATACAGCAAGCAAGCATCACGGTACATACCGTGGCGATCTCATAAGTCGCAAGCGATGCCGTCTTCATTGACGGCATTTGACACAGTCGAGCAACGGAGTCGTGGTTCTGGCATCGCAGCTTTGGACATTATGCATATTGGAATTGGGCACCCTGTCCGTTCTACCACAAAGTACGTATGTACATACATATACACACATATAGGCAATCAAAGGTCTCTCTGCGACAACTGTGTTCACCAAGATACTTTGACAAATATGCACATCTTCCCGACGCTCCGAGACCACACGAGGTCAGAAGAGCTGTATAGATCCACGGTTGTCTTGTAATCGGACGTGAGTCCAAAGAGAGCTGGCAAGGTCAAGGATTTCCTCCGGAAACATCCTTAGCGCTGAAGACAACTGTGCAGTTTTATAGCTTACCAATGTATGTCTCTGCACACCACTGTGTGTGTGTGAGCGACAAGACGGTCTCTTGATCCTGCGCGTGTCGTCCACTTGCTGGTAGTAGGTCTGAGGTGCATAGGGCTATGTCGCTTTGGGCATGTGCTTCTTTCTGTAACTGTTGCTTTAGGGTGGTAGTGGTTGCCGCGTTGGGTAGTCTTCTTTCTGGTCAAAAACTGCAAAGAGAACATGGAAACATACCGAAGAGAAGCTGTGGAGGGGAATCGTGCTTCATAGGACCAGGATCTAACAAGTTATGCTGTTCCTTTCAGACCCAGTGTATGGTGTTGAAAGCCATCGCAAAGCAGCAACTGCTTCTACACTGTCTCAATATAGCGCTTGAACTCCCTAAACAAGCTTGTTGTCAGTATCATGTCTTTTGTTCAAGAGATAGATTGACTTACCAATCCGTGACTGCCTCATCCCAGAGTCTGAGTTCGTGTTCGCGAGTTCCGGCGAAATGGTCGACAAAGTCGTCGCCGAAGACTTCTCTCGCAATACTGTCCTTGCTCTTGAATTTCTCGGTAGCCTCTCTCAAGCTCTTGGCTAGTCTGACACCCTTGTCCGATGCACCACCAACATCTTCACCCTTTCCTAACGGCGGGATTGGAATCTCAAGCTTCTTCTCTACACCTCTCCACCCCAACGCAAGAATAGTCGCCAGCACGAGGTACGGATTTGTGTCTGCGCCAGGCACACGGACTTCGAAACGAGTAGATTTTGGTGAAGCGGTGGGTGGTGCGATAAGGCGGATGCTCGCGGCACGGTGTTCCAAGCCCCAGCTTACAGTGACGGGGGCCCAGAAGTTCTCGACAAGACGCTTGTAGCTGTTGATTGTAGGAGCGAAGATGGGCATGACGTCCGGAAGGCCGTCGATCAGACCAGCGAGGAAATGGCGGCCTAGGTCGGAGAGGTGCTTGATGTCCTCATAAGGAGCGTTGGGATCGGGTTCGCTGCGTGCGAAGAGGTTTTGGTTTGTGTCTGGGTCGCAAAGGGAAACATGCATGTGACCGCTGTTTCCTGGTAGATTCTCGCGAGGCTTGGCCATGAAGCAAGGTGTGATGCCGAATTTGCTAGCGATTGACTTGACGGTGAGTCTGCGCATGTGTTAGCGGTGCTCCAGGCTGAGAAATCTTGATATCGCACTTGAATAGAGCTGCTCGGTCTGCCATGCCTCTGATCTCGCCGAATTCGAGAGCAGCCTCAAAGACACCGGGACCACTCTCGGTATGCCATCCTTCAATGTTGCATCTAAACTTCTCGCAAGCATCGTAAATGCCGTAGTAGTAGTCTTGGTTGTGTACCGGTCTTGTCACACTATATCCAAACATGCCTTCGGTCAGGGACGGTAGAGCGGACGGAGGGTTCTCCTTGAGGAACTTGGCTGTACTGGACGAGTTGCGCTCGGAAGCGGTAGGGTCGGAGGGCAATCTGAATTGGTAAAACTCGTACTCGGCTGTAGATATGTCATGATCAGCCTTGTGTTCTCTTTATTATATGTTGGGAGGACGCACCTCCTGCCATGGCACTCATGCCCTTGGCTTGAATCTTGTCGACGGCTCTCCCCAAGACACTTCTCGGACAGGCCGACACGGATTGTCCTTCGGGCTCGTAAAAGCTGACCAGGAAGAAGGGCACATTGTTCTCCCAAGGTATCCTTCTGTAACTGGCAAGGTCAATCTGGGCGGTAAGGTCTCTGTATCCATTCTCCTTGTTCGAGATCTTGAGCTCCTTGAAGTATGTCTGATCATGCATATCCCAGCCGAAGATGACGGAGCAGAAGCCAAAGCCCGACGATGCGATGGAGAGGAACTTTTTCTTGGAGACCAGCTTGCCTCTTAGGATACCGTCAATGTCGCATCCTGCCAGCTTGACGCTCGTGTCATTCTTCAGCAACTCTGGCAGATGCTCGAGCTTGAGAGCCGTGGGGTCGTCGGTGATGGCCATGTTGTAGTCTACTATCCTCTGATGGTGAAGTCGAGGGGTCGAGGGTTTGAAAGGGAGGTGATGATTGCTTATGTGGATAGCTAACTCGCAGTCGCAAAGTTGGCAATGCAGACGCCCCGAAGATAAGCGATTAGCGGGGAGGAGCTGCACCGCTGATCAACTCATCTCGTGTCTCGTGAGACGTCAGGGCTGCCTCTCTTGCTCGACGATTGGCTACTTGTTCTATTTCACGTGCCATGCTAATATATATGAGCATGTCTTCCTTGTACAAGTCCGATAACACATGGGCTTTCCTTGAGTGTGGTACTGTCCAGTCAACATAGATATCGATTACATCATAACATCTATTGTCGACCCCACAGAGCGCCTACCTTCGGGTCCTCCTGAACTGAAGTCTGTCAAGCACAGCTTCAAGACATGAGGCTGACTGCAAGAAGTGCGTTTTAAAAGTATTTCAGTCTAGTCGTTCTCCGGTGTAGTGCTTGAAACTCTGTGTTTTCTGAAGGATGCATATATCAAGGTTTGATAGCCATGAGGACGTGTATGCGACACAGTGTGCATCTTCCTTTGAGCATGATCTGGTCATCAACCTACATCTCGGACACGTTTAGATAAGAATTTGTAAACGTAGGATATTGTTCATTGCATGCAGGATCCGTGCATCTAATAGTTTGTAGGAAGATAGGCAAACCAACAACGCTGGACTCAAAAAGATCTTTACTCGAGTGAATCTTTCTCTCTTGTCTAATAACAACAACTCCATCCCAATGCAGAAGATACGGAAAAAAAGGGGGCCATTACAAGGAGATCCGGTAAGCGTCAAAGGCTGGCATAATGCCAGCCATCAGCATGCCGTGTCCGAAAGAACGCAATTGAATGCGCATTGAAGTATAAAATAAGACATTCAAGGCATTTACTGGGCCTTTCTGGCCTTTGCGAGCTTCTTCTCTCTTCTTCTCTTGGAAGCCTCGAGACCGGCCTCGGTGTCCAAAACATAGTCCCACCAGCGGAAAGAGCTCGAGTAGTTGCCGATGAACTTTTCATGGTGAACATCGTGGTGCTCGGCGCCAGCCCAGAAGGGGAGGAAGTGGTGGAGCGACCAGGGGAATTCGTAGCCAGAGTGTGCGTCGATGGCTTGGAAGAGGCGGAGGACGATCCAGATGTACATGGTCAGGATGTGGAGATCCTTGGTGATGGCGCACCACACGATGGGAATACCAACAGTGCCGAAACCCAAGCTCATGACTTCGATGGGCGATGCGTACTCAGCGGCGAGACCGAAGGGGGCAGAGTATTGGTGGTGGATCTTGTGGACGGCCTTGTAGAGGGGACCCCAGTGGAAGGCGCGGTGCATCCAGTAGTGCCATGCATCCTCAAAGACAAAGAAGACTGCAATCTGGTAGGCCATCTTGTAGACAGGAGGGAATGGGACGCCGGTGCCGAGGCCAAAGTATTGAGCCATGGGGTGGAAAAGCCTGGAGCAGTCATTGTTAGCAATGCGATCTCGAATGATGCTACACATGTATTGTCTTACCAGATCTGAGGAAGCTCGACAGTGAAGTGGCTCAACAGGACGAGCTTGGCGCATTGCCATTGTTCAGCGGCAGTAGGGATTTTTTGCTGAAGACCATGTCAGTATGCTTGTCGGAAGCCTAGATGAAGACAGTGGGCGACATACGTTCTGAATCTTGTACTTGTTGAAATAGGGAATGCAGTCGATAATGATCCAAGGAAGAGAGCGGCCAAAGTAGACGAGTTCGTGCATCAAGAAGGACATGATACCAGTGGCGAGCACATCGTTGCCAATGTAGGCATACCACGCCATCCACAGCTTCTCAAGGTAGTTGAGGTGTACATTGTACTCGGAGACCTTGTCGAATTGGTTCCAGTACGTGTCCGAGGTGTGAGGGAGCGCGTGCTCAAGGATAGCTGTCGCGTTGCTGTCGACGAGTCAGAATTGAGTGTTCCAGAAGATCAACAAAGGGGGGCGGCGTGGCTCACAGGTACGACATGATGCAAGCCTCTCTTGATCCTTCAATTGAGAGATCGTATCGCTGCCAAAGAGAGAGTGAACCCGTAGGTGAGGTGTGTATGAGTGGGTGTTCAACAGAGGACACGGAAAGTGATGAGCTACCCTTTTTCTAAACAACCACCACGCCGCACACGTCGGACCAACGTTAAATTTCCAGTGAGGACCAAAATCATACGATTTGCCCACAAAATGGTTCCACCGTCCCTGAATTCGCGGAGGCTAGAAGCCGCCGACCGCCCTTTGGGGGTCGATCGAGCCGGACTTGCCTTTTTCGTCAATCGGACTCCGTGCCAAACCGTGCTAAATCGTGCTAAGCATTGAGATCATCTCGTCAACACAAAGGCTGACGGGGAGAAATCCCCTTGCTTTTGCCCCCTTCCAAAGCCACAAATTCGAGGCATCCATCCTCGGTACAGACACCGTATTCTGGTCTGATGGCGGCGATTGCGTGTCATCACCAGATTCTCAGACATGGACTTGACTTTTGCTATACAGATCCCGTGAACGCCACTTTTGTTCATTTTACGTGTGCTGTTCAAATCCCGGTTCGCCGTAGGTTTGTGGCATGGATGGCCTCATTTCTCGTACCATGTTTGAGATGATATTGCATGTTGTTGTTGTTGTTTCTCAAGGGTGATGTTTTGTTGTTCATTTTACTAGACATCTCACTTGTCGTCGCAGACCAGACACGATATATCGTCGTCGTATCCAGTTGCTCAGACTGTTGACTCATTCCTCTTTGTCCATCACAGACCTTTGGCCTGTATTCGCAGAGCTGAATGCTTCAGCGTTTATTTAGAAAACTACGACAAAACGACAAACCAATGACAACGTGCACGAGAGGGATGAAAAGAACCGAACCTCGTTTCGAAGTCTGCATAAAGTATTGACATCCGATCAATGCAAGAGAGAGAGAGAGAAGAAACAAAACAAAAAGTATTAAGAAAAAACCGGGCCACGAAAATGTCTCCTTCTTCTTCTTCCCCATCAGAAAAAAAAGCGCCTGTTGTTCTTTACTTTCCTAGCCTTTTTCCTTGTTCTAAAAAGGACCTTTGTTTCTCTCACTCTTCTTATCCTCCTTCTTTCTTCTTCTTGGGCTTCTTGTTTCCTGAAGCAGCAACAGCTGTCTGCTGTGATTCCTCATCTCTCGGCGACGGCGTTTCTCGTAAATGTAAGAAGAACAATGTGCTGCGGTGGACGGTCATGTAGGTGACTAGTGCCATGCGAACGGCCCAGTCTTTGATATGTGTCCAAGTACAGCAAAGGTGCTTGCAGCTGCACTACCGTTGCTTCTTGATCTCTGTGGCCCATCCATCAATGCCCTCGCCCTTGGTGCCGGGCTCGATCTCCAGCTTGACGCCATCCATACCCTTTGTGCCGTCCAGGAAGCCGTGGCCAGCCATGCCTCCAGCGTTGGCGCGGTCTGCGGGCAGGAGCTCAAGCATGGGTAACAGGAATGCGGCGATGCGCTTGCTCTCCTCGATGCTGAAATGGTATTTCTCCCTCAAAACATCAGGCAAGGCCCAGTGACGTAGACGGTGAATGTTGCGCAACTCTCCCTTGCGGTTGAATATTTCCTGTGACCACTTTCCACCCACGCACAACGATTTGGGGAATGTGCCGAGCAGTTCGATGACCTGAGCGATGTGATCGTCGTCCTTGCCGTACTTTGTGCCAGACTGGGGGTCGAAGAGGTAGTCGCCAGTGATGAGTTCGAAGACCTAAGAGAAAGTTGTTAGCTCAATTGTGGTCAGCTTTTCGCAGATGTTAAATTCACCATGCAAGCCATGCTCCAGACATCTGTGCTAGCACCCCACTTTGCGCCGAGAATGACCTCTGGTGATCTGTACTGTCGTGTCTGAATGTCGTTTGTGAAGTGATGCCCAACCCAACACGCGTTGCCCAGATCGGCAATTTTGACCGAGATTGTGTCGAATGATACTTCTTCTGCTGCCTTGGTTGACGAAGTCGAAGACGAGAGGTCGATACCAGAGACGTTGTTGGCGAGAATGTCACTACGGTTGTGGTCAGTTGGAGATGCATGACGAACAAGTGGATGATGGAAACATACGCAGTCTTTTCGCGTTCCTTTTGTGCCGCTTCTTCTGAAATTCCGAGAGATTCCTTCATGGACTTTGTGGGAGAAGTCGCGCCTACAGCACCACTCATTTCAATATCTTGACTCGGACTGGGGCTTGGGCCCGTGATCGGAACAGGTTTACCTTGCTCTGCCATGAGCTTGTTGAGGCTCGACAGGTCGGTCTGACTAAAACTGGCGTTGAGAGGACTAGGGAGAGGTTGACTGCCGGTGATGAGAGTTCTTCTCCTCCTTCTGCCGTTACGGTGTTCGTCCTTTGCCTTGTTGGGATCTTCCTGAACATATGTCTTGACAATCTGCTCGACATCGCCAATTTCGATGAGGACGTTCTCGGGCTTGAGATCGGTATGAATAATGCCACATTCGCGGTGGAGGTAGTCGAGGCCCAGTAGAACCTGCTTGGTGATTTGTTCGACGAGGGGCATGGGAATGCCTCTGTGGTTCCAGCGCTTGATTAGTCCCAGAAGGTTCTCACCCAGGACTTCAAAGACCATGCAGACGTGCATGCCGTGAGGACCCTTGTGGTTGAACGAGTCGAGCAAGCTGACTACATGTTTCCTGCCGGGATGATCTATGTTGGCCTGGACGACCTTGTTAAGCAGTTTGATTTCGTCCAGAGCAGTTTCGGTATAGTGGGCGGCAGAGCGCACGACCTTGAGTGCGACATGCTTGCCCGTGTCATTGTCGCGCGAGAGCCAGACAGTCGAGAAGTGGCCCCAGCCTAGCTTGCGCACGACGGTGTATTTGCCATTGTTGTATTCTTCGCCGACCTGGACGGGATGGTAGCCGCCCTTGCAGTAGTCCTCCGAGTCCTCCTCGTCGGCCGTGTTTTCGGTTTGCTCATCGCCGGAGAGCGAGGATGAATCTGAGCCCGTCGGACTCACGTCACGGGTGCTGGTTGTGGATTTTTGGTAGCTCATGGGCGAAGCGGTGGCCGAGGCGCTGTTGGCAGTGGGTTAGAGGTGAACAGACAGGGTGGTGGAGCTGGTGGATTGACTTACGCCTCTTGTTCGGTGGTGACGATGGGTTTCAGTTCCTGCTTTCTGCGCTTCTTGCCGTTGGTGCCGTTGGCAGCGTTGGTTGCGGAGTGGGCGACCTGCTTTGCTTTCTGGATTGCGGCCTTCTTGATGTCGGATCCATTCATCTTCGCACGTCTAGACAATGACGCGCTGCAGCTTGCTGGCTCTGACGGACTATCAGTGGCCGGCGGTACAAAGAAGAATCAGAAGAATGGGAAGAGTCGGAGCGCGGGGCCTGTTTGTGGTGGTGGAGGATGCGTCGCTTGCGTCGTGGTCGAATGCGCAGGCGGCGGGAGGTGGCCGAGTAATACGAATGATGAGGTTGCGACGAGCGAGGAAGAGCTTGTCGTCGATATGCTGGCGCAACTCGCGGCGTCAAAGACAGCGGCGCGGGTCGGGCAGTGACGCTGTACACGGGCAAGACGATCTCTCAGTGGTCAAAGCGGTGCCCTGCCAACAACCAACTTGATTCTGTTTTCTGAGAGTATGATCCACCACCTGCTTTGCTGCTGCTTGTCCATGCGCGACTTTGCTCGCGTCCAGTTTAGGATTATCCATAGCAGCTTTTATGCCGACAACTACTCGTGGCTGGGCTGTGTCTGCACAAGCCCGCTGTTTCTACTGAATCGCATCTCACATCGTCCTTGACGAAAAGCAATCATCCTGGCCACGAAACGATACACATTCGCTCATGACCACGCTGCTGCCTCCAAAAGCACGCATCCCTCCTTCCCCGAAAGCCATTTTCTTTTCTTGTGAAGCGTGAACGGGCATTTATTGGTGCTCGATATCGATAGACTATCGTGTACTCTTGGCCTGTGCTCCATCTCTCCCTGCGAATGGTGCGGAGGAGGTTGGTCGTTTTCCACCGCTGTATACCTCTGTCGCGGAGTATTGGCCATGCAAGTCACACTCGACCATGTCGGACAGCCAATCCATTCGAAACATGTCACTGTGCCTGTCTGCACTCGCACATAAAACGAGTCCTGTGCCATGCGGTCTATGGTGCGTATGACATATGCACCCACTAGTGCGCAATTCAACCGCTGACGCCCGGTTCTATTGTTCGAAACACCTGACAGACGCCGTCTGCATACGACATGTGCTTAAATCTGCCAAACGACATTCTCACATCCGGCCTCTCTGTGGAAGAATATAGCAGTATAGCAGGCTCTAGAAATGTACAGTTTGTTTGACATTACCGAGGTGTGACCAGGGAGAGCTAAAAGATACCGCCTCTCGCTGGAGAAATGCCCTCTGTCCCAATCGCGTGTTTTGATAGCTGTACATGTCGCACATATGCACATGTGGAAGGACTGTATTACTCATGACTGACACTCTGGCTCTCCAGCTCCTTCATGTCGTTAAAGACACTAAATGGTTATAGGCAGCAGCCAAGTTCGCAATGGTCGAGTCTGTCAAGAGCAGGGTCATCCCAGAAGCATCGAGGTCTGTACATAAAATGTAGACAGCTGTCGACATATGGTTTCAATCATCCTGGTCGACCTCGATATACAATCGGCAGTAGCTGCTCTGTATTTTTTTGGCGTTTTTTGGATTGATAGGCCCATATTTTGGTGATTTGATCTCGAAGATGACTTTCCTGGTCAAACTCATTGATACCGGCACTGAAATCCTGCGACGTGGTTGTCAAGAGTGTACTAGCATGACACTGTCGTAGACAGCATAGAAGAGACCACTATAGTCTCTTGATGTTTCTAGGAGGTCACAAGCATCCAGAAATAGTCTAAAGACAACGATGAGTGAAAGTTTGCTGTCATGTTGATGGCGTCTCTCCGCACGGGAGATGCAGCCTCGGAGCGGAGATAAGGACATAGTGATGGCGTCATGGCGAATGTCGCAGAAGCTCTCGAGCTCTCTCACATTTGAACACAACACTTGTGTTTGCAGATATTCACTTCATCAGCATGGCGTATCTGGCATCTATCCACCGGCCCAGCAGCGTCCGGCACGCGCTGAAGCTCAACTTCCTCAGCCCCGACGACGATACCCTTGTAGTGGCGTAGGTCATATCTTGTTGTATCAAGCTTCGTTGTATGCGCTGACACCAAGGTAGCAAGGCCAACCGCCTCGAGTTCTACGCCCAGCAACAAGATGGCCTCGTATTACAGCACTCAAAGGCCATCTACGGTAAGATCATCATGCTGCAAACCATCCGCCCCCAATCATCCCAGACCGATCACCTGTTCGTCGGAACCGATCGATATATGTATTTCACTCTTTCATGGGACCCTACAACCAAGCAACTACGCACCGAGAAGAGTTTCAAGGATCTATCGGATAGAGCAGCAAGAGAAGCACAACTTGGAGAACGATGCAACATCGACCCAACACGGAGGTACATGACAATCGAGATCTACGAAGGAATCGTTTCCGTCGTCCCCATCGCACACGAAACAAAGCGCAAGTCAATCTCCCAGCCTCAGCTAGGGGATATCGGCGAACCAGCCTCCGTCAGGATACCTGAGCTCAATGTACGATCATCGACTTTCTTGCACAGGAGGAGTGAGAAGGCGAAGCCACAACTAGCTTTGCTCTATGAGGATTCCATGGGAAAAGTCCGCCTGAAGGTCCGCGATCTCGACTACTCTCCAGCATTAAAGTCCAACGAGCCGGGATCAGCAGAACTTGAAAATGAGCAAGACGCAGACGAAGAGCTCGATCTGGGTGCCAGCCATCTTATACCTCTGCCTCACCCAGCCTATGGTGTACTTGTCCTGGGAGAGACAACCATTTCATATTGCGAAGAATTCGATGGCAGAATGCGCAAAACTGCAAAGAGTGAACCCCTCAAAGAAGCCACCATTTTTGTCGCCTGGACGCAGATCGACGATCAGCGTTTCGTCCTTGCAGACGAGTATGGTAAGCTATACTTGCTGATGGTGACACTGAACAGCAAAAGTGATCTTGAGGGCTGGAAACTGGACGTGATTGGTGAGACCTCGCGGGCGTCCACCCTGGTGTACTTGGACGCAGGTCGCATCTTCGTGGGTTCGCATCAAGGCAACTCTCAACTCATCCAAATCACACCTGGCTCTATCGAGATTTTACAAACTTTCCCTAACATCGCGCCCATCCTCGATTTCACCGTCATGGATATGGGCAACCGCTCTTCTGAGGCTCAGGTCAACGAGTACTCTTCCGGACAAGCTCGTATCGTTACTGGCAGTGGTGCCTTCAAGGATGGTAGTCTTCGCAGCGTCCGAAGTGGTGTTGGTTTGGAGGATCTTGGTTCTATTGGTGAGATGGAGAACATCACCGAAGTCTTCAGCCTCAAGTCGAACACTGCACTCGAGTTTGTAGACATACTGGTTGTGTCTTTCATCGCAAACACACGGGTGTTTAACTTCTCGGCTGATGGCGATGTGGAGGAAGTCGACAACTTCAAGGGCATGGATTTGTCACAAAGCACTCTGTTCGCTACCAATCTTTCTAAGGGTAGAATTCTTCAAATCACCGCCTCTGCCGTCCATATTGTTGACCCTGAGAGCGGCATGAGTCCGGACAGCTGGTCGCCTGATGATGGTGCTTCCATCGCTGCAGCTTCGACAGCAGACGACAACATCCTGGTTTCTGTCAGCGGAGTCGGTCTTCACATGCTTGACGTATCTGGCGACAACATCAAATTAACGGCATCGAGGAAGTTTGACAGCGGCTCACAAGTCGCTTGTATATCTTTGTCACCCACGCTACGCGACACATGCGTCGTTGGCTTCTGGCAAGACGCAAGTATATCACTGCTCGACGCTTCTTCTTTGAAGACCATTCATTCGGAGACGGTTGATGAAGAGAGCATAGCAGTTCCTCGTTCATTGCTGGTCGCTCCAATCCTAGAAGGCTCATTACCGACCCTGTTTATTGGTATGGCGGATGGCAATGTCGTGACTTATTCGATCGATCCTAGCACCAACACTCTTTCATCAAAGAAGAGCATAATACTCGGTACACAACAGGCTAGCTTCAAGGCTTTGCCCAAAGGCGACGGGCTGAACACTGTGTTTGCAATCTGCGAGCACCCAAGTCTGATATATGGATCAGAGGGCCGCATTGTATATTCTGCCATCACAGCAGAAGATGCCACATGTGTATCGCCTTTCGACACTGAGGCTTTTCCCAACGCCATCGCAATCGCCACAGCGACTGAACTCAAACTTGCTATCGTGGATGAGGAAAGGACGACCCATGTACAGACCCTACCAGTCAATGAGACGGTCCGAAGGATTGCATACTCGGCCGACCTGCGTGCCTTTGGTTTAGGGACAATCAAGCGCACCATCAAGGATAGCTACGAACACATCGAGAGTCATTTCAAGCTCGTGGATGAGGTGGCGTTCCAAGAGTTGCACACTTTTGCATTGAACGAAGAGGAGCTAGCCGAGAGCTGTATCCGTGCTAAACTGGATGACGGCTCGGGTGATCTTGTCGAGCGATTCGTTGTAGGCACAAGCTATATCGAGGAAGACACGGGAGACACGCCCAAGGGCCGTATCTTGGTGTTTGAGGTCACAGACGACAGGCACCTCAAGCTTGTGGCTGAGCATGCAGTCAAGGGAGCATGTAGATGTCTAGCCATGTGCGAGGGTCGCATTGTGGCTGCTCTCGTCAAGACGGTAAGTCTCCTCGATGCACACTTGTAACCCATTCACTAACATATCACAGGTCGTAATGTACAACTTCAAGTACGAGACGGCGAGCCGACCATATCTAGACAAGGTCGCCAGCTATCGAACATCCACAGCACCAATCGACATCTCGGTGACAGGAGACAAGATCGCCATCGCAGACTTGATGAAAAGTATATCCGTCGTGCAATACAAAAAAGGCACAAATGGTCAAGACGATACTCTCGGCGAAGTTGCCCGCCACTACGACACCACCTGGGGCACAGCAGTCGCCAACATCTCACCCAACACCTACCTCGAAAGCGACGCCGAAGGCAACCTCCTCGTCCTCAACCAAGACACTAACGGCTTCTCCGAGGAAGACAAGCGCCGTCTACGCGTCCTCTCCGACATGCAGCTCGGCGAAATGATCAACCGCATCCGCCGCATCGATGTCCAACCCACCCCCAACGCCATCGTCATCCCCTCAGCCTTCCTCGCCACCGTCGAAGGTGCCATTTACCTTTTCGCCACCATCGCACCTCAACATCAAGATACACTTATGCGTCTGCAAGAAAACATGGCCGAAAAGGTCAGCAGTCCTGGTAATGTGCCATTTAATCGTTACCGTGCGTACAAGACTTCTGTCCGTGAGAGTGAAGAGCCCAACCGCTTTGTCGACGGCGAGTTGATCGAGAGGTTCCTGGATTGCGATGAGCAGTTGCAGGAGGACATTGTTCAAGGGTTGAGTGTTGATGTCGAAGAGGTTAGGGGTATTGTTGAGGCATTGAGGAGGTTGCACTAGATCGCCTCACAAACAGCATTCGGTATCTGCGCAAATGACGAATTTCATCAATAATTGTGTTTGATGATCTCTGTTGGTGTGCCAAAGGCTGTAGTTTCCATATACTTACAGAGTGATGTTTCAGCTACTGGAAGCGCATAAACAGTTTAATGAGTGACATGACAATCTCTACAGATGACTGAACGTTCTGTCAGATCTACCATTCTACGATTTTCCAACTACAACCATAACTGGGCAGTACAGAAACATTGTTCGCTAGATGCTTATTGACGACCTGGCAGATTGGCAAACAGTATATATATTAGGTTTGGTTCAATGGGTGGTATGGTAAACCATATGATGAATAATATGGTGGAGAGTATTCGATTTCTAGTATGCAATCAGTATGGTAGATAGTATGCAATTAGTATGCCTAGCGTGCTGCAGCAGAATGATTTTTGCTCTTTTTAAGATTATTGCAACGGCATTGACAACAACTCACGACTACAGGAACCGTGTGTGCAACAGCATTCCAGTGTGTTTTCATGCATTCATTCCTACTGGCTACAGAGAAGCAGGTCCAAGGGTACCAATATTGCCACTACACAGGCGTCGAAGAAATTAGATACAGCAATCAAACTCTTGATCGTTAATCCTTGTTAAAGTCAACGACAATGCGACTGGCCACACTAGATTAGCACGATATTCGGGAAACGTCAGAATGCTGTAGACATACCCAGCGACTTGTCCATTCTTCAGCTTCTGCACAGACTCGTTAAATTGAGAGAGGCCGACCACGGTAGGCTCAAGGCGAAGTTTTCCTATCAAGCCATCAGTGATTGCCAAATTCCAGCAATTCTTGTTGCCATACCTCGGCGAGCAAAGTCCATTGTCTCATCCACATCAGCCATACCGGCGACGAGCGTCCCCTTGATGGATTGGTTGCGGAAAGCGAGTGTGGACGGGTTGACTTCCATGTTGTACTTTCCAGCAGGAGGGAGCCCTATGCACATGACTTGCGCACCGGCCCGGTTTCCGAGGAAGCCTTGTGCAATAGGGTAGGACTGAACAGCTGTATACACATATCAGTACAGAAACCAACAACCAAACCACTGCACTTACCAGTCACAAAAACAGCGTGAGCACCACCACCAGTAACTTCCAAAACTTTATCGACGGGGTTCTCAACCTCCTTGAAGTCAATAAACTCGTCTGCTCCAAACTTCAAACAAGCTTCTTTTCTTTCAGCTCCGGTATCGACAACGATGGCTCGCAGACCCATGGCGACAGCCAGCTGAACAGCCTGCATACCTACACCGCCGCCGCCACCGGGGAAGACAGCCCATTGACCAGGACGAAGACCAGACTCCTTGATGGACGTGTACGCAGTACTTCCAGAGCACATGATGGGCCCAGCAATTTCATCAGGCACGCCGTCAGGAATGAGCGAAGTATAGCGCTCGGGAGAAACAATGTATTGCTTGTAAGAACCTGAGGATACATCAGTGAAAGCACTTGGAAAGCATAGTAAAAGAAAGGAACCTCACCATCGATGTGCAGACCAGTCATCACACAACTTAGACAATAAGTTTCCTTTCCAGACTTGCAGTACTCGCAGGTGTGGCAGACATCTTGGATGGGCTTGAGTCCAGCTCTTTGACCAACCTTGAGGTTCTTGACTCTTTCTCCGATTTTGACAATGACGCCCGCGCCTTCATGGCCAGCGCACTTGGTGCCGAATTGAGACCTGAGAAGGATTAATATGTCATCTCAATCCATAGAAATTGATTGAGTTTACATTGGTGGCAGGCCCCAGTCTTCCACCATAAAGTGCACATCTGACATGCATAGACCAGTGACATTCAGCTTGATGAGAACGTCTTCGGGACCAATTCCAGGTACAGGTACATCTTGGACTTCGATCTAAGATGTTTTGTGAATATGGATCATGCACAGCTGTTGAAGGACTTTGAGTGACATACAGTAAAGTCAGGACCAGAGTTGACGACGACACCAGCTTTACAAGCCTTGGGAATGATAGGGGCCGTCTCCTCCATATTAATGGTCTCGGTAGTCGACATGATTGCAATTGATTGAAGAAGTCTAACAAGAATGTTGTAGCGTGACTTCGACGAACAGAGCGTACAAGGCTCTAGTTATATCCAATGACCCCTCCACGGATGCTCTTGCTTCCGCTCTTATTCTCGGCTTCAGAGGCACAGCTTACTCCTCTTTTTCGCTGTGGTCGCACATCGGCCAAGAGGTTGCCCCTCGTTATAGAGACGATCGACCTTGGGCGGGGTTGACAGAAACTGCGGGGTGGTGTTTGGGTTCGCGGCTCTGTTCCGCAACCCTCTTCCGAGAATCATACAAGAACACTAGTTTATCCTGTGGTCAGTATGAGACTCGGGTATCATCAATTGAAGATTGATTCCGACCAAGACAAACTCAATTGGCCATTGCATGAGCGGTGATGATTGCTCGGTTTCCAGAAATGTGGAAGCGCCGGGCGATGCCCATCATCAATTCACCCACGGCTGCCTCGGAGGTAGTGTGTTGTGAACAACAGAGACCCACATTCTACCATACTCATTACAGGCCAAGCCAAATTGATGAAAGCCAGCTGCAGATGTATCTTCGGCGCCATCCAGGACAACTGGTGAGAGGTCTATTCCAGGATGCCTGTTGATAGAAGTAGGAAAGTTGACATCGAAGCTATACCACTGTTGCCTTGTTGGCTGCCATCATTGCCGTGTATCGGTATGTCTTACTCAGAAGCCTCATCTAGATGAGGCAGGAGCGGCCTCGGATGTTCATAACAAAACTTCGGTTCAGCTGTACTGCTGACTCGTCTCTGATGAGGGAGAAAGCTCGTACGTGGGAACGGTTTTCTGGAATACTTGGAGGCTGCGCAGTGGAAAGTGGTGTTTGTATGTAGTCGTTGCCAGCGGTTTCTACTTGGCACCTGACTCGGCCGTCTTGGTCGAACCTCGTTCTGGAAAATGCTCAAGACGAGCTGAAGAACTCGGATATGAGCGAAACATGATTCAACCAGTGTTCAGAATGCATCGAGCAATTCCAGTTGTGGTGTGTATCTTTCAGCAGATGGAGTTGAACATGTCGCGTGGCCAAAGTGACAACGATGCCAAAGGGAATATCCTACCGATTAATATGCGAACATGCGAACATGTTAGAGAAGCACCCAAACGTACAGCCAAATGCCGGACAGCCGTTCGTGGCGGAAAACGGAATTCGATATATTCAACGGCGTGAAGGTCATGCAGTACAGGTACAATTTGCATGGTGTGCGTACGACGGGCGATCAGAGTACCGTCGGTCGTCCTGAAATTGCTCAAACAAAATTCCAGCTCCCTTTTTCGAACGTGACCAACTTCTACCTGCCCTGCCTGCTCTGGCCGCTGGTTGATGGTTCGAGGTCGAACTCTAGAGTTCAGCAGGCAGTTGTTGCTCGTGGTTTGCCGTTAAGGTCATGGCTAGTCGTTCATGGGATGAGCCAAATCGCTATCCCCCACAGTCTCACCTCGTGTAAGCCGTTGCTTTGTGATTGCTGAGGTGGACTATAATCGCTGTTGGATGCTTAATGTGATCTTGAAACACAATACCGATGTTCTCGTAGGCGCGTCGAACAGTTGGTTCGCCTATAACCGAGGATAGCACAAATTCCGAAAGCTGATGGCCTGACTTGAGCGGGATAGAAACAACAGCTGACAACAGTGAGATTGCGAAATGTCACAACGCAGATGACCGAGGGAGCGAAAATTGACAGAGTCAGCTCTCTCTGCTGCAGAAGCCGAAGTCCATGACAGTTTGCACGGACCGTTTTCCTCATCGAGCGGCCACGCCAAGTATTTCCCCGCATATTTACCGCCTAGAGTTCAGCCATCAACGCCTCGACTTGAGAAGAGTCTCCTTGTATACACACATTCTCCTTCGATGGCTTGCGAGTCTTCACTTCTGAGAGCCGTGTTATCCTTATTTTCCGGCCAAAGTGGAGCGGCTACTCTATTTCAGGTCGACGACGACATGGAACATGAAATAATTTCCCCCTGTTGAAACTGTTCAACGTGCAGTGCAACGGCTGAAGCAAGCTCTCTGGCTGGCTGATATAAGACCGTCCGAACCGCAAAATTCAATAAGTCACTATTGGTATACTACTCGAAGCGCTGCTGATCATTTCGTACCTGTTGTGGTCTCGTCCACGTTCGTTCATTATCTATAAACCTTCCACCTCACATTCCTTAGTCTGCTCTTTAGCATTCCAAACGTCGCCCACACCTTGTCACATCATACGACCTTATCGACCAAAGTATATATTCCTTCATCCACCCGGCATGTACACCCACACCATCGACGCTCTTCCTTCCTACAACAACGATATGCCTATCTTCAACCTCGCCATGACCCTCATCTGGGGCGCTGCCGAGCTCCTTCTCTCGCTCGGCTTCATCACTGCATTCTCCTTCATGGTCTGCTATGGCTTCGGTGCTGCCATGGACCCTAAGGAGACCACCTTCGAAGACGACTCCGAATCCGACATACCTTCAAAAGAGAACACAGCCTCTATCTTGATGTCTGCTATGCTCAGTGGCTTCCACGTCACCTTTGTCTTCTTCGGTCTCCCGCTCTTCGGTCACGCTACCGACTCTTTTGTCATGCGTCTCATCTACTCCACCGCCATCATTGCCGCCTTGACTACCGCAGTCGCTCTCAGCACGATTGTCGTCTACCTCGTCGCCCCCGTTGTATCTTCCTGCTGGAACGGCCTCGCCAGACTCTTCAGAAAGACTCCTGCACAGGACCAACAAGATATCGAAGCTCAGCACGAGAGCGAGACCCTTCTCGACGAGAAGAAGCTTGTTCCCGAGATTGAGTGAAAGAGCCTCAAGAGGCCATCGTTTCTTCAAAATTCCACTCTCTTGCAACCTCCAAAAGCCACGACGAAATTTTTTGTCGTCATCAACGGTCTTATCCGGCACATACCACAGATTGTTATATCTCGGTAGCCACGGATGATCGCCCTCAGGGCCGCGCAATCCAGATCTACAAGATGTCGCAGACGATACATACCATCCGGGTTGTTTTGGGCAATGCTGTTATTGCCGATCGCTTTGGCAATACACCGTTAAATCCGTCGAGCAAAACGTTCTTGCACACAAAACGGTTAACCAGGGTCGTACGCATCATACGGCACTTGCAGGTGAAACAGCCGCATCATCAAGAGACCCTTGTGGTCCTAGAGCTTATACTCCGCTTCGGACCTGGTCGAAGAATAATGTACATACACCGAATAGAATATTCATCGAAACACTCTTACCTTTGTTGATCTTTTTGATCTTGTTGATCTGTCCTCAAATCGATTTGAAGTTGCAAATGTGACTCTTGTGTAACGAGTCGTCATTTCTGTGGCCTGTCATCTCCGCAAAAACGGTTGGTGAAGAGGCTGGCTGGAAGCCGTTTGGAAAGAGGTCGGTCGTTGCATATTTGATCAATGTTATAGACTCTCGGGTACGCACTGCGCCCGTCTCCATGCTGTTTATTGTCGACCAGCGCACAGATCCGGCGAGTACGCTCCATCACGTCCATGCTCCTCATATTGCACCTGCACCTGACGTGTCTTTCTTATAATCCCATCTTCCACATCATCAGGCGGAAGGATGGAACGCTCGCTTCCAAAATCTTGAGCTTCGACTTCGATGATGGTCCGGTGGGTTTTGCTTTGGGATTGGAGGTGTATTGATTGAGAGCCGTAGGTTGGTCGACTGCGATTTGTTGATCGCACAAAGGCCATGCCGAAGAAGCGTCTGAGGAACGTGTCGAATTGGCTTCGCAGTGGAGGGAGACAGGCTGCGATGATGCAGACGTTGACTTCTGCTGTACTCCAGATGGATAGATCGACTGCATCCCCTGTTGAGCTTGTCAGTACAGTATCGCGTCTATCTTCCCTATGTGCTGAAGTTTGTAAGTCCACCCTTCTTCTATGAGGGCGTGGAGCGAAGGGGACCCTATAGAAATGCGCAATTCTCTACCAAAGCAGACGAAAGAGTAGCCAAGGAGAGCCGCCGAGATGTTGGCTCTCGGTGGGTACTGCCTTGTTTCTCCTTACCAATGTGCATTTCTATAGCTACACGCCTTACATACTTTAGCACACAGGGAGGATGTTGCTCGAGGAACATACATGTAGGATCATGTGTATTGAACATCTTTCCGGCAACTGCAATCTTGACGACTGAGCAGACAGTCGCACTATTGAATATTAGTCTCGTATTCCACAAATAAAATGGAGAGAACTTACATCAATCCGAACAGCAGAACAATGCGCAATCCCCACTGGATATTCGCTCCCAGCTTGACTGTCGAGAGGTAGAAAATTGGCACCGATGTGTACAGAATATCGGTCACAATGTTCGAGCCTAGAAAAGGGTCAGTCGAGGTTCTCGTTCATAATACAAGACCAGGCGTCTTTACCAGATTGAACATAGGTACAGATCTGATCTCATCTTGTTAGCACACTGGGTCTGCTTGATGTTTTGCGTTGTCACTGACCTTATTGACAAAAGAATCCCAACATTGGCCTGGCTGATTCATATTCCAGTTCAGAGAAACCGGGTTGCAAGATCCAAAAATCGACGCCAGAGCCACAGCTCCATTGCACAGGAGCACTAGTCCTACGGTAATCCACATGGCAATCTTGTAGCCAGGCGCAAAGTCCAGGTACAAAAGGAAGGCGGCAATACTGAGTTTGGCGAAGAGCATCGATATGAGATTTGTCGCCTCTCCAATCCATATCCATCGCAGACATGTTTCTAGCATTTCGGGTGTAATTGATGGGTCGTAAATGTGTCTCCCCAGGCCATATTGTGTCGACAAGGAACTACATGACAGCGCTACAAGGTTGCTAACCTACGTCGAGTCAGCATATGCGAAGTTTCAGGACAGTACGTGAGCTTTACCAATGCCAAAAAGATGAGCAGGTCAGCGAGTCTGTACAACCTCTTCAAGAATACATTGTTGATAATTCTCCAGAACACTATAGATCCAGCTAAGATGGCGAATATGACTTCTGGTACAACAATCGCACTCCGCCAGCTTTCCATAGCCATGGACTGTAGATTCTGACAGCAGAGCTGGTTCAAGGAGGAATCATAGGGTTAGGCCAGAGGAGACTGAGAGACTTCGAGATCGAAAATAGGCCGAACAAATGCGCAGGTCGTCCGAGATGAATAGGCCCTGGAATCACACTTGGCAGAGTATCCAGATAAATTGAAAAATGCAGACCTGTCCATGGTCTTGTAGCCACAATATCTATGCATGGTCAAGCAACTGATTGACCCGAGTAATGACCCTTTCCAGACACTCCGATTGCAACCCGCAGAAATCTCAGATCTCGACTGGCGCCCGAGGCTACGGTGCTACCGCGTTCCTCGCTAAAACACACTCTAAAGAAGCAAAGACTTCAAGCCAGTGTCTTCGATAGCTGTCGGCAGTGCCGTCTGCGGCTGTCCATAGGGCCGCAACAGGGCTCAAGCTCCGACCTTCCCATGTGCTAAAGTTTATAACTCTACGCTCTCCCACGAAAGCTTAGAGCAAGGTGTGCACTATATAAAAGCACAAATATCTTCTGGAACAGAGGAGCGGCCAGGGAGAGCCACCAAGATGTTGGCTCTCAGTGGATATTGCCCTGTTTCCTAATACAATCGTGCAGTTCCATAGTTATAAACTTTAGCACACGGGGAGGGAAGAAGGAATCGTAGCGGGATCAACACAACCGAGCCGTGATGAGAGAAAGGAACGCCATACTATTGCGAGACGTGGGTGCGTCTGCGGTAGATGAGATCATGGGCCGCACTTTAACGAGTCTTCGGTAGAAGTCGAGAACACTGATTGCTTGCCCTCGAGCAATCTTTGGCCCAAGCTCACGCGGAGGTTTCGTCAAACGAACAGAGCTCTCCGGCATTTTGAGAGTAGTCTGCGGCTTTCAGCCGTGCTTTGCATCTACTTGAGGATGCATCGTTCCACGTGTTGCGGTGAGAGTGTCCGTACAACGATTGTGGCATCAAAACCTCGGGTGTCGTGAAATTCAGACGCTTGAGGCTGAGGATGAAAAGAGCTCGAGCTCGGTGGCTGGTTTCAGATGCCACGAGGTCAGCTCTTGGCAACGTTCGAGACTTTCCCCGCATCAACTTCCTTCCTGAACAGGAACATCATGTTGCTCCGTGGCTTTTGCTCGACGTGCCCTTCGTCTCCAAACCCTTGCAGACGCAGAATTGTCTGAGATGCACCACGAGATTGCCCTGCCCCAACGACCGACTGTCGACATGTGATTGATCGGTGCATCCCCTGGACGGTCGCCTCGACATCGACAGAGCCGAAATACGATGCGATCGCCACGGACCTCAACACACCGATAGGTTGCTAATAAGTAGAGCTTCATCTATGGAGAAGCACCTCGTTACCGAAGCCTTGCCTCGCATAGCTAGCATGCACTAGGTAGGTCCGTTCATATTGGATTGTGGACCTCTACACCTGTGTGATAGACATAAGTATTCTGGTTTGTCCTACGCCTCTGACAGGGAGGCTCTCTCATCGCCTATACTCTCTTTTGAAACATCATGGCGCCCATATTTTCTTCCATGACTCGCTTGACAGCGGTCATTTCTTCAATCCTTCTCCTGTCTACTGACGTTGTCCTTGGCACCACCACTCGTGAAAAGACATTGAGTGGAACTTACGACTACATTATCGTTGGAGGTGGTGTATCAGGCTTGGTCGTTGCAAACAGACTTTCGGAGAAATCGCAGAGTAAGTCTTGTTCATGAAAAGGACTGAAACACGACTGACCATGACCAGAAACTGTTCTCGTCCTTGAGTACGGATACAATGACAACTCAACCAAGACCCTTTGGCCCTACTATGGTACGGGTTACAATGATCCTGACATGTTTGAGCTCAACAGCGCTCCACAAGAGAACCTTCAGAACCAGACTTTCGTGGCCTATGCTGGCAAAGTCCTCGGAGGTGGTTCTATCGTGAACGGTATGGGCTACGACCGTGGAACCCAACCTGATTACGATGCTTGGGGTGAGCTCGGCAACGACGGCTGGAACTGGAGCAACTTGCTCACTTATTTCAAGAAGGTCAGCCAAATCCAGTCATACTTTGCTGTACCCCACTGACCGAGCCAACAGAGCAGTTCCTTCACCCCTAACAAGAAGGAGACCCTCGACAAATACAACTACACCTACGACCTATCGGCTTATGGAAATGGACCTGTTCAAGTCTCTTTGCCTGAGTGGCAATACCCCGAGTTGCCTACCTTCTGGAAAGCCATGGATGAAATGAAGATCAACAAGGTTCAAGAGGGTGCTCTGGGTGAGCCTGGTTACTTCTGGGTACCTGCCACTACGGACCCCAAGTCTCAGACCAGGTCCTCGGCTCGTACTGCTTACTACGATACCATTTCTTCTCGTTCCAACCTCAAGGTCGCCACTGGTGTCCAAGTCCAGGAGATCGTCTTCTCGACTCTGACTGCCAAGGGTGTCAAGCTGCTTGACAGAGATACCGGCAAGACCTACACTGCTTACGCCGACATGGAGCTCATTCTTGCGGCTGGTGCCATCCACACTCCTCAGATCCTGCAACTCAGCGGTGTAGGCCCTGCCAGCGTGCTCAAGGAGGCAGGCATCGAGGTCAAGGTCGACCTCCCTGGTGTTGGCAACAACTTCCAGGACCATCCCACAGCATACATGAGCTGGAACTTCCTCAACGACACAACTCCCAACACAAACTCTTTGACTAGCAACGCGACCTTCAACGCCACTGCTTACGACGAGTATGTTGCCAACAAGACTGGTCCATACACTCAAGCTCACGGCAACGGTGCTGCGTTCCTGCCTCTCACCAAGATTGCTCCCAAATCGTACAAATCAATCGTGAAAAAGCTCGCAGCCCAACAGGCTGCCGACTTCCTCCCTGATATGTACTCTGATTACCCTGAGTTGATCGCTGGCTACGAAGCGCAACGCAAGGTTCAGATCGAACAGTTCAACTCTGATGCAGCCTCCATGTACGAATTCTCCTTCATTGGTGGTGGCTTCTCTATCACTGCTCTGCAGAAGCCAACCAGCCGCGGTACTGTCTATCTAGACCCTAAGAACCCTCGCGGCGAGCCAATCGTCGACTATCACGGCCTCCAGAACCCTGTCGATATGGATATGATACTTGCCAGCATGCGTTACACTCGCCAGATATACAACACTTCTGCACTTTCCGTCTTCGAGCCTGTTGAAGCCAGCCCTGGTGTCAACTATCAGACTGATGATGAGCTCAAGTCGCAGATTGTCTCTGGTCTGGTCTACCCTACCCTCGCCCATCCTGCTTGCTCGTGCGCCATGATGCCCAGAAATTTGGGCGGTGTCGTCGACTCTGGCCTTCAAGTTTATGGCATCAAGAAGGTCACCATTGTTGATGCTTCCATCATGCCTCTTATTCCTGGTACTCACCTCCAGGCAACTGTTTACGCTGTCGCCGAGAAGGCTACCGATATCATCAAGGCGAGACATGGTGCTTAGATGAGATGAGAGGAATAACATCTTTGGGGCCGCGCCACTGTACGGCTGTTGAAACGCAATATATTCGCTTCTGGTGTTGGCTATTTTGATTAATTCGTTTATGTTATCGAGAAATGTTCTTCGGAGGGCATGATCCTCGAAATGTCCTGCTGGAATGCCCTGACTCGATCAACTCCTGAATATCGCGACATTAAATGTAGCGCATCTAGATTGATGAGGAGAGAATTGCGAATTGATGAATCAAATCTATCGGATAGATTAACCCACGGCGCGAGTGGTGTAGTCTTGGCGTTTTGGTCGAAGGATCTCGTATCCTGATTCCTGGAGGCTCCTGGAGCTCGTCGGGTGTAATGATCTATACCAATCGCTTCCTACATTTGAGCACATACTGAATGTGCAACTTTGGTCCATCAAGACTGTATTCTCGTAGCAGGACGAAACGAAGAGCGATGTAAACATGCGGCCGAGCTGGCCTTGGCAATGGCCCAACCACTGATTGACCAAAAAGTTAGGTACAAGCATCATCGGTGCCGACTCATGGGTCCAGCAGGGCTCACGGCTCCTTAAGGCTCGCGTGGTCTCTCTGACGGTCGCAATCAACTTGCGGCTGTTGTACTCAATATTGATCCTTATCGTCCAACATGAGCCTTATCCTCGACTGAAGGCTGCCCTTGGTGCTTGCGTAAGGGCAACCGACAGATTTAGACAACCTCTTGGCCCACAAGAGGCACGGATATGCATTGTGCTGCTCTGCTGCTGGTTCAGCTATTGCTCCTGACGTGCTACACACTAGCAGACGACGTTGGCTTCGACTATGATCCGACAGACTTGGATGCGTGGGAACATGATTATGGCCACTATCCTTATCGAACATTCGAGTCTACCGATTTGACCCCTCCGGCCGTGGCACACAAGGTCGAATCACCAGCATGTCATGATGGGTTGCTGACTTTCCTTACACCTCGAGGCACCGCCGTCAACGAAAGCCGTGGTATGGTAATACTCGACGAAGAAGGAGAATTGGTATGGATGCAAAAGACGGAAGGACAACCCTACAACCTTGATGTACAGACGTACCAGGGCGCTCCTCATCTGACCTACTGGCTAGGGGATGACACCGTGGGAGGTCACGGCGAAGGCGACTACTACATGCTCAATTCTTCTTACGATCTGGTCGCAAAGATCTCTGCCTTGGACGAACTACACGCCGATCTACACACCCTGAGTATCACACCGAACGACACCGCCATTATCAGTATCTATCAACCATGTGAAAAAGAGAAGGGAGGACAACTACAATATATTTGGGATTGCCTGTTTCAGGAGATCGATATAGCGACCGACAACCTCATCTTCCAGTGGCGTGCTTCGGATCACCACGATACCTCCGAATCATACCATGATCCACGGCACAAGGAGGAGGGAACAAGCAACCAAACGCACTGGGACTGGTACCACCTCAACTCTATCGAGAAAGACGACTTGGGCAACTATCTCATTTCGGCTCGGTACACACATTCCATAAGCTATGTGGATGGTCAGACTGGCGACCTAATCTGGACACTTGGAGGCAAGCGCAACATGTTCACGTCCAAGGACCACGCGTTCAATTTCTCGTCCCAGCATTTCGCGCAATTTCATTCGGTTGACGAATTTCCAAGTCTGATCCCATCTTTTGGTGCCAGTCAACCAGGTATCACTACACGCTTGATCAGTCTTTTCGACAACAGAAATGACGATACTTGGAATTCTGGTTTGGCTTCGAGAGGACTACTTCTCGCGGTCTCTTATCCTACTCATCCTGACCCTGATGGCAAATTCACCAAGAATGACTACAGAGCTCGCATCGTCCGCAAATATCTTCATCCCAATGACTTGATTGCCGACAGTCAGGGAAGCTTGCAGGTGGTTCCTGCCGCAGACGCCAACCAGGATCCAAGCATCTTGGTAGGATGGGGTGCACGATCAGTATGGTCATCGTACTCTGCCTCAGGCGAACTCTTATGCGATACTCGTTTTGGTACAGAAGCTGCCATTCTCAATGGATCTGCTCAAAGTTACCACGTAATGAAGTATCCTTGGATTGGCATACCGAGCGAGCCTATCGCAAGTGTCTACAATTCTGACCGGGACACCCTGTTCGTCTCCTGGAACGGGGCTACTGAGGTTGTCTCATATGCGTTACAGCACAATGATAACAGTGACGACTACTCTGCTGATTGGGTCTATATCAGTATCACCCCAAAGGCAGGATTCGAAACAGAGGTCATCGTTGGTGGGTGCATAACCAGATATGTGCGTGTCGTTGCGCTCGATGCCGCAGACAATGTGCTGGGTGTATCAGAAGCGATTGAGCTACCTTTCACATCGGTAAGCAGTTTCTTCCTGATAGTCCCAAGTTCTTGCACTGACAAATTCGTGCAGGGCTTCCACTGCGATGAAATTAACAATCTGTACATAACCTCTGACGGTAACACACTCTCTACAGCATCTGTGGCTCTAATCATGGCCGTCATGTCTCTGACCATGTTCTCGATCCTTGTATTCGAGAGTTGGCGTGTGTATCGAGCATGGCAGAAGAAAAGAAAGCATGCATATTTTCTTCTGGAGGTTGATCCATATAACTGATTTGGGAGCGATGCTGGCGTTTCTGTTTTCATCTAGACGCGATATATATACCCCTGGATCACTGTTGTTTCTGTACACCATGTGGGATTGAGATTGTTGTTTCTGCTTCGACAAACGTAGTCTCTTGAATTCAGTCGTCACTTTCACATGACCAAACACAAGTCCTTTGCTACATTCGTGCTTTGTGTCGATTATCGCGTCAAATTTCTTCACTCTCTGTGATGAATTACTTCCTGGCCATGCCTGTATCTGACCGTGTCGCGAATGCAGTCCTCATGGCGCCAGTGCCCAATTCAGATCACATCCCGGGTTACGTTGCGAGAAACATTGCATCTCTTGTACATCTGCGGCCCGCTATGCATGAGCAACACGCGACAGCATGGCAACCAAAACAGATGGAAGCTTCGACACAAGAGCTGCCGCTGCCACAAAACGCGATGTTTTCGTGAGCCTCGCTCCGAATTGAACTCGGACAACAAGGGCAAGAACGGACCATCGAATCTATTCTTGGTGCATGCGACATGAGTGGTAAACAGTTTGAACAGGCTCGAATGTCGCAACCTCCTCATGCGATGGCATCCCATGCACAACACCCCACTCATTCAGGAACCATCACAGGCAACCCCCACTTTTACAAGCGCTAAACACACTTGTGACATATCAAGATGTAGAGCAACAAAAGAACAAGCGCAAGAATGATGGCCATGCAGACTTGACCATACCCAGGTATCATTGCTGCAAACATCACCACACTCGCCTCTTCAAACTCGGACCAGAATGCCGAACACGCCAAAAGATCTAGGTAGTTACTTGTCACTTTCTCCCCCTTCTTGCTTCCACAGATTTTTTTTTTTGATGGCTTTAGCATGCAGCAAAGCACGATCCCACGGACCGGGGTGGAGAAAATTGGAGTTGACAGGTCAAGAAGCATGGGTGATGCTGCACCCAACTCGATCTGGATATGCAACCGCTCTGCTGGAAACGGCACTTATGTCCGTTGCCGTGTGTTTCTAAACCTTGAGCAAGAATGACTTGTCACAATGAATCAAAAATGTTGCGGTGAGAGAAACAAGATTTGGAACCTTTTTGATGTATCCAGATTGTTTTGACGGGTGGTTGGTGGTCTGAACGGAGATTGACAGATGAAATATGTGTTATATAAGGACTACTGGATTTCTACTTCAGAAACATCATCATCATTTGAATACTCTCAGTAGTCTGCTAATTCAGACACTCACACGCTCTGTCAATTGGAAAGAATTCATCACGAAAACTACTTCACCACCATCACAAAGATATCAGACCTCACATTTCGACCTTCGCTACCACCAACAACAATGTCTCACCAATACAACAACAGCGGTAGCGATTACATGCCTCGACCATGCACCATCGCCTCGCTCTCTCCTTGTATTAACCACCATGTCTCTGCCCTTGGTCCCGTGAGTGAACCCCGATCCCGAGATGAACTTCTCATGCTCATTTTATCGACAGGTCATGTTTGCAACACGCCAATGCGCCTGCGGCAGATTCGTCATTGCAGGAAAGCGATGCATCTGCGGAGCACAGAATTGATCTGGAGACTTTTGATGTTGGGCGAGAGGGACCCTGATATGTTTCATCCATGGCGTTGAAGATGCAGATTGTGTTCTCATACCAATGTTGAAAGTCGACCAAGTGTAGAAGTACGATCGAGTCGTTTGATGTTTTGGATGTTTTTGTTTTTCTTTTTGTGTCGTCCTGTGTCTTCTATTTAGTCTGCGGTTTTTGAGAAGAGCTGAGATCTTTTGTCTGCACTTACTGTATCATTGACCTTTGATCTTCAAGCTTCAACGACCATCCCTAACATGATTGATCGCTATTGCTTCGGGTGCTAGTCATTGATCCCTCATATGCTCACATGCTCCTTCGTTCAATGTGAGTCGTTGCTTCTTCTTGTGCTCATTCCTTCCTCCTTACTATGTTTGATCGTTCCTACCTCTGATTCTCCATACGCCATCGTGCTTTCCATCCAGGCTCGACCGCTTCTTGTCCACGGGCTAACGTTGTGTTTCTGCATGCTCAGTCGTTACCTCCTCTTTAACGTAAGGATTGATTCCTCATGAACTCTATACCACCTCCTCGTTGAGTTCACTCGCCTCGTTACTACATGCCACCTCGCATACATGTTCTCATTTCCCTTGTCCCTCCTCATCTGTCACCTCGAATCACGCTTGAGCGCTTCTCGCTTATCAAGTAGCATCGCTCATTTCTCTCACTCACATGGCAGCATGGTCTTATGACGGAACCGAAGCAGAGAAACAGAAAGAAAGCAGAATGCAGAGATAAGGATGACTCGAAATCGAACACGAAAGAATGTCAATAGTATTTTGATGCGAAGCACTTCCACCTGGCACTCCCCTCCTAGCCCTCTGACCTCAGTAATCCACTTTTATATGCTGGAAAGAAGCAAACTCCATCGCCAGCTGCGAGACCGACAGGATTGGTCCCAAAATTGTTTACAGCAGAGTAAAATCCACTGACCCCATAGCTTGCACGGTCGCCAATGGGTTTGAGACATTGACCACTGAAAAGATTTCCAGACAGCCAGGCTTGGTTCTCTGCTGGCACTGTACCGCAACCGCAAGGTGCAAGCTTCACCAAACCGCCAGTATACTTTTGCCCTGGAATCGAGCTGTTTGGTCCAGGTTGTATGGTGGCGCATTGGCCGGAGTTTGGATGATAGAGATACGAAGCACCTCCACGGAAGTTTGTCAGGACAAATGTGTCCTTCACGGAAGGGCCGGCAGCCATCGATTTGTCGGAAGATGTGAAGCCCAAGTTCCAGTTGCCCATGTTGATTGTGCCAGATTTTCCGGTCAGTCCAGTCCTAGTGCCAACACATGTGGTCTCTGTAGCTACCGCAGATTGGATTTCTGTCATTGTTGCTGTCGCGTCGCTCTTGGTAAGCAGAGGAGTAGGTGCGGTGACTGTGCTCGTGGTTGTTGAGCGACCAGTGGCCACTTGAGAGCAAGCAGCAGAAACCTTGATGGCGGGCCATCCCACAATCGATGATGGGACTGGAATGGAAGCCTGGCTGGCAGTCCTTTTCAAGAGTCCTGTTGCTGTCGAGTTTGCATAGACATTGGTCAAGCTGGTGTACGCGGTAGGAGCAACAATAACTGTTCCGTTGGTGTTGTATGCGTAGGGAACGTCGGAGTAAACCACTTGACCATCTGAACTCTCCTGACGCTTTTTGTTTTGTACAGTCGATGTGATTGTTGTGGTTGAGTAAGTTGTTGTGATGGTCGTGAACTTGGTCCATGTCGCCTGAATTGTGGAAGTGAGAGGGGCGACGGTCTTTGTCACAGTATCTGTAGGCGCAGCATAACCCAGGTAGCTAGTACAGAAGTCGGAACCGGCGCTATTGAGGTACGAGATATCGGATGCGATTGGTGCACAGTATTTAGGATATCCAGCGGCGACAGCAGATATGTTGGTAAGGGCGACCGAGTTTGAGACCTGATAGAGATGTGTGCTGGCCGAGTAGCTCTAGAAATATGGAGTCAGATAAGATGCCTTGCGTTCGAGACACGGATTTACGTTGATAGGCATTGGATGCATCCGTAGCTTCTGTGTAAAGAGCACAAACCACAGTCTTGGGAACACCATCCTCACTGACAACATATAAATTTGCATAAGCGCAAGTCTTGTAGTTGCAGTCATCAGAGCTTGCTGCACGGTCTAATTGAGTCTACTTATCACAGGCAGCTGCGCACAGAGCAGGATCGTAAGTGTTCAAGTAGACGCCTTGGATGAACTTCCATCGGCCGGCTCGGTCCCAAACTGATGCATTGATAGCAGACGGAAGGGTCTGTAGAGAGTAACCCACGGGCGTAACAGGCACAGCAGCCTTGTTGTAGCTGCATGAAAGTAAGTATCAATTCAACACACTCAGGAGACAGACTTACCCATTGCTTCCAGTAATCATAACGTGGAACTTGCCCCTCCATTGTCCACTGTTGGTAGCGGTAACGTTTGTCTGGGGCATGCTGTAGAGCGAGCACTTGATAATATCAACGGGATTACCAGTGTTATCCGGATCCTTTTCGATATAGATATTTGCTGTGTTGGTCGTCAACGAATTGATCCGTACCGATAAATTATAGTGTACGTACCGAATGCACATGAGCCAATCTTGTCACATGCCTTGGTGCAAAGAGCAGGGTCATATTTCGAGAGAGTCTGGTAAGTCAGATGTCCTCGCCCTTGGGTTGATCGCTGGTAAATGCTGAGGTATATCCTGAAGGGATGTCCTTGTCGATTGTTAGCGTGTGCATGCCAATAATTATGAAGGATACACAAACATATGACGACGTATCGACCGGATAGCTTGGGTCACGGCGGTGAACATTGCCTGTGCTTCCTCCCACGGGACTTCCTTTGCGAAGACGGTCTGTATCGCTGCAGACGCGTCGGCAGTGGATGTGATGATGTTAGTTCGAGCGTCCGTGGCAGTTGCTACAAGAGCAAGAACAGAGCTGGTAGCCGATGCTTCATCGAAGTCAATGGTAGCTGCATCAGGTACGCCGATTGGGGGACCGAGGATCTCAGGATCCCGAATGGCTGCGATGTCTGCTGGATCAATGTTGCTGAGCAAAGCTGAGGTATCGCCGCCGTCGTCCAGTACGACCGTCTGAGCAAGGCCAAGGCCTCTGAGAGCTAGAGCCGCAAAAGCCAGAGAGTATTTCATTGTTTTTGAGAGTGAACAAGTTGATATCCAGAAGATCCTACCTGCAATATGCGGCGATGCTGCCGCTCATCTATAAGGATAGTCATGAGTAGCTTTGATATGTTCAAGCCATCTTTACAACGTTGAGCTGAAGACGGCTTCATTCTGGGCTTGAGTTTTGTAGCGCCATCATTTGTTCGAGGCAATCTGTGCGGCGACTCCGGCTACAAAGCTATAAGATGTCTATGCAAGGTGGAAGAGAGCAGGTCCGTGAGAGTGTGCAAAGGGGGAGGTTAGTAGCGAATTGGCCTGTGCAGAGCACGGATCCAAAGTCTGCTCTGACATCGAGGTCGTGTATGAAATTGCACCCTTGCACGAGCATCCGTGAAGTCTGTGAGCACACGCTCGATCTATCAACGTTGGGTCAGATGTTGTGTTGGATTCTGGGAAAGGAACTGTGATCTTGAGCATCCAGGTGATTTTGTCATTCGTGAGTAGGTGGTTCTTTCTATCTCCAAGCTTTGTTAGAAATCTGTTAAAGCTTGACCGTTGGGAACGAAGAAGCTGCGGCGTGTCGTTAAACAAAGCCGAGAAGAAGATTGTCGACGTTGTTCAGCTGGGCGCATCAATCTCTGGAGACAAAATTGGACATAGGTAACAGAAAGAAAAAGAACCAGCGTTGACGCAGAATCATAGTCCGCAAAGCTGTATTGTTCTGTCGGTTGAGCAAGAGAAGGAGCGAGCCACTCCCTGCCTCAAAGTCGAGACTCGGATAAAGGCATGATGAAGTTCGACCAAGGAATCAATTGACATAGAGCAGCATGTGGTGAGTCCTGAACGAGTTGATTGATTCTGATACAGGAGAGATACCGATGGCCGTTCTTGCCGCCGTTTGATGCGACTGACAGTAATGGGTTTCCTCAGAGGGTTTCTTGCATCGCTCTTGCCCAGACCTTGTTCCCGCGCTGTTGTGTGTTTCTCACTGTCTACTGAGCATGCCAAACAGCCTCTCCATGCGGGATGCAGTGGCGAAGGTCCACCTATCAGAGCCATTACACAACACTGCTGGTATCAGATGTGTTGGGGATTGCTTATAGCGAGTGGTTCTTGCTGGTGAGAGAGATTCGGAGCGAGACAAGCCGACGCATGTGAAATCAAATGGCTGACAGCAACAGCTCTCCCCACATTTTGTTGTGTCAATCACACAACGGCGACAAGGGCAGAGGAACGAGAGTAAGAGGACGAACACGTGCATGCTCAACATAGTTCCAGTCTATGTACTTGAAAGAGCGTATGGCAAAGATGACTGCAATGTAGGCAGCCATACACTCAGAGAGCATGCGCCTTGGACAGTCAGTACCGTTAGACGTGGCATTGACAAGGGCAAAGGCTTGGCCGCATCACCGCATCATTGGATTAGGTAGTCGCCGACCGACTTTCCCATAGCGCATCCAATCCTTTCGTCCATAACACATGCAAGTACTGTAGGGCGCAGACTCATTCACATATCGCTGTACGAGAACAGGTCATCACCTTCACTGCTATTCCTTCCGTCGTATCGACAAACTCATTGATTAATACCGTGCCTACCGACCGCAACTCCCACTCTTTGCTCGCACACTCGAAGCGAAGCTTGCCTGCCATGGACCAGTCACCGATGCAATCGCCCAGAGCGGCACCTACACTTAATAACCCTGAAGGAGCGACGTCAGACATTCCTTCGCAGTCTTTGGCCTTTGGCGGGAGTTCTTACAACACAGCCGACAAGCAGCCCCGCCCCTTGCCCATCCGCTTCCACAGCTCTGACGACAACAACCCCGCTCGAAAGACGTCTGTACAGTTCATGCCGAATGTCAGAGTCGCTGGAGGAGCCGCCACTGAAGCTAGCCGCAGCCGCAGTCGTAGGCCAATACCCGTCAAGGAATCCTCACTCAACAGTAGCAGGCGACTTAGCAGTCCTCCTCCACCTACGTGAGCAAACTACTGCCCACAGACTTCTCTACATGGCTGTTACTAACACGCCTTCCAGCCAGTTCAAACCTCGCGTCTCTTTTGACACATTCGACAATCGCGACGCCTCTGATTTCTCCCTGACGCTGAGTCGCAAGCATCGCGAGTATGAATACACCAAGCGCTCGCGTACCTTTCTCTGCGGCACAGATACAAACGATTATTCCGATACTGCTCTAGAATGGCTGGTTGACGAACTTGTCGACGACGGCGATGAAGTCGTTTGTTTGAGAGTGGTTGAAAAGGACAGCAAAGAAGCAGCCAAATGGTCTGGTGGTGGAAGCGACAGAGGGGGTAGAGAGCGCAGCTACCGAAAAGAGGCCAATCGCATGCTCGAACGTATCGAAGAGAAGAATACCGAAGACAAGGCCATCAACATCATCCTGGAGTTTTCTATCGGCAAAGTCCAGGACACGATCCAGCGCATGGTATGTTGATTCTGGAGTTATACTGTTTGCTACAAAAACTGACCAACATCACAGATAAGAATTTACGAGCCAGCCATACTAGTTGTCGGTACAAGAGGTCGATCTCTTGGAGGCTTCCAAGGCCTGCTGCCAGGTTCCGTGTCCAAGTACTGTCTCCAACATTCGCCCGTCCCCGTCATCGTCGTACGCCCCTCATCCAAGCGCGACAAGAAGAAGCGACAAAGACTTGAAGATCCCACACGCCGTGGCTACCGCGACATTCTCGATAAGAGCGAAAACACTGCCGCAAATGGTGCAGGCTATACCTTGGACCCCCTACATCGCCTGAGCATCATGCCTGGCGACGGCCTCGGTGCTCTCCCCGAACTGGAAACCCGCGATGCCGAAGAAGAAGCCCGTATGGTTGCCGAAGCCATAGGCTACCGACCAGATCAGATTGCAGCAGACGGAGAACCCCTTAGTCGCGTGACCTCCGCTCGCTCAGACATCAGTCGCCGCAGTGGACGTAGTGGTCGCAGCGGTAGTTTCGGCAGCAACCGCAGTGAAAGTCCCGAGACTTTGCGTTCTCCTTCGCGCGGCCTGATGCAGTCGCCTCAACTCCGCGCAGTCCCCGACTCTGGTGCCGAAACCTCTGAATACGACGATTCGGACGACGAGCGCGATAACAGTGCCGCAGCACCGCATTCCGCATACTATGAAGCCCAGGAACGAGCATTGATGGAAGCGAGAGAGCGAGCACTCAAAGCCGAAGAAGAAGAAAAGGAGAGGGAGAGACAGACCAAAGGGAAGAAGGAGAATGCGAGGTCAGGAGGTGGAGGTGGAGTGCTGGATCTGCTGGATCAGTTGGGAGGGGGAAGTGATGAACCGAAGACATCAACTAGGGGCAAGAAGTCGAGATATCCCATTCCTTGAGTGTGTTGGTAGTGAGCATGGAAGACGCGGGCAGGGGAGTAATAGCGTTTGTGATATCAGGTGCCATGGATATCTCAATCCTTGTCCTTTCTTTTGACAACGTCAGTTTCTGCAGGCCCCGACAGAACTTTTTGAGAACTGCAGTGTGTTACAGAGTATTACAGTCAAAGACAATCAGATCAACCAATCGCCAATATCCGTACAAGATGCAATGGCATCAAAACACACATCATAACCACAGGAACAAAAGCAACTTCAACATCTGAACACAAGTCAGTAGCCCACCAAACATGATTTGAAGAAAAAAAAAAGAAACGCAAATGTCAATGCCAAAACCGACAACGCTTTCCCATGCAGAAAGAGAATATAAGCATCACACGCCTCGAGCAAAAGAGACAACAAGAAAGAGGCAAGATGAGATTGGTGGGAAAGTTAGATTTGCAAAAATTTCAATTGCTACTCAAAGCCATCGTTAGCAGGATCAGGCCTTTCCTCCAACGTAGGACTATGCGGGGCCAACACTGCCACACCCAGAGGATCAAAACTGGAGACGGGAGTAGCAGCAGGCACAACAGAACTCAGACTTCTGGCATGGCTGCGTTGGCCACTAGCTGGTTGTTCTTGAATCGCTTGCACATCTTCTGCTTGCTCTTGTTTCGCCTCGTGTTCTTCTGCGGTATCCCTATTCACCGGTCTACTGTCCATGACTTCTTGTTTGAGTTGCAGCAAGAAAGATTCAAGATGTTCGAATGAACAGCTCTGATTGTTTGAAGGCGGTAGTCGAGACGTATAGATTTCCGTCACAGAGGAAAGATTGCTTTCGCTTTGCCGAATGTTATCGAGTTTGAGCCAGGCTTCGGCAGCGAGGATATGGTAAAAAGCGGCTTTTCGTTGTCGCGAGCCAGAGTTTAGGGTTCCGTGGCCGCGGCGAGAGGAATAGCAGGATGCGATGCGTTCGAGGAGGAGTGCGTGGCCTGTGGCACCCACCAGCCTGTCTTCGAGGATACGGGTTGCCCAGCGGGCGGAGTCGTCGAGGGCTGAGCCGCCGCGCAAACGCAATAATTCCGTGCTGAGGATTAGGGTGCGTAAGGCCGAGTAGGGTGCCGAGCAGCGGGTGAGGTAAGAGTAGTATGCTGTTTCCAGTAATTGATCGAGAGAGTCGACACGGATGCGGGAGGGTACGATGGGTGCAGACAGCAAAGCTGTGAGAGCGGCCATTTCATTAGCGCCGGCGTAGTGTTTCCATGCCTTGTCGTTTTTGTAGTCTGTGCAAAGGAGGTCGTAGGTGCTTTGAGCAAGTTTGAAGTCGCGGAGCATAAAGGCATAATCGGCGAGTTTTCGTAATACTGCTTCTGGTGTGTCGGGTTTGTAAAAGCCTTGGAAGGCGTCGTAGTTGCTGTTGGAACCGCCGATACCACCGGACGAACCTCGTGATGAAAACCCAAAAGTGAAGCGTTTGGATACTTGTCCAAGCTTTCCTGCGATACCTCGTCGCCGTGATGCTACCTCATTATTCCACAATGCTGATAATCGCTCCATACCTGGCACCACTGACTGGGTCACCATTTCGCGAACGAACGCTCGGATGGCAGCAGCATCAGATTCGAATATGTATGGCGTTGGATCCTCATCAACTTCGGAGCTTTCTGTTTGAATGTTAGATTATGGACATGTGAAGATCAAAATTACAAAACTCACCTCTATTGGCTATCTCGCTCAACTCTTCCCCAGCAGACAACCACTCGCAGGTTGGTAACCTCATACTGTCATCGTCCGAGGGAAGACACTCGTTACTCCGTAATCGCAGCAGATGACAATGCAGACCGAAATGACGCTTCATCTGTTCATATAGAGCGGTAGACTTTGTAATGTCGTCGTGATCTTCGTCATGAATGAGGACATAATATCGTAGAAACTCATTATTAACCCATGGTGGTGGTTTATGCTGGCCTGTGTTGGAGCTGGTATATAGAGTTCGGAGTTCGTCAATAGGGGCGGGATTACGAGAGCTGATTGCTATTACAAGGGCGACGGGGTGGGAAAATGTCTCGTGTGGTGTCACTGGTATTCCGGAGAGGAGTCGCCGAAGGTATAGGGTATAGAATGGAGTGAGTTGTGATGGATGTGGTTTTGTTTCAGGGCCGGAGAAATAGTCGCCGGTAGACGGTTGGTCCTGAGCATAATGGAGATGTCGGGCGACGAGTTCGTCAACTTGTTCGACATCACCTCCAGTACGTAAGCGCGCAGGACGGTATTCGGGCAGATCAGATGGGTTGGAGTGCAGCCTCGGAGGTTCAAGACCGTCGGAAACGCCAGTGAACCTGATTCCAAAGTCATCCCATGGCCTGCTGGCGCCAGTGCTATCCCTGACAACAACTCTTCCGCCTACTGTTTCTCCGAACGGGCGCAGCAATTCCAGGAGACCTCCATTTATACCCTTGTGGCGCAACAACTCTTGACAATCATCCGAGGCCAGAACGGAAACACGGGGAGCAAAGGCGCGCAGGACCAGCTGGCGGGCCTCGTCGGGTTGGGCGGCAGTGGTGGGCGAGTTCAGGGCATTGGCCAGTCTCGAGGCAGGCGGAGAGAAGACGGAGGCATTGACGACGCCGGCGGGTGGTGTTGAAGTACCTGATGCAGTGGGTGAGTGTTGAGCGGAAGATGTGGATGCAAACAAGCTGGCGACCGAAGCATTCGAGCGGCGATATGGCAAGGATAGTCTGGGTAGTGCTCGGTGGGTGGCCGACTGGGCTATGCTGGTCGATGATTCCGTGTCGCTCTGTAGCGGTGACTGGAGGCCCGCATCGCTAGGCGTGGACGTCATGTGTCGCTGCCTGTTATACTTGAACTCCAAAAGGCATAGAAGGACGCTCGATAAATAATCAAATCGTCTATCACACCGATGCCATCATCCAAGGTCATGTTTCCACCTTTCCATGGTCTCACGCTCGCGCCTTCTGTTTGCGGAAGCTTTGCCGAGCTTTCGAAAAATGAGTCCCATCGACTTTCATGTGACCGACACTCATCAATCAACAACAACACATGTTTGAAATGCGCCAAAGCACTGCTTGAAACACAATCCGACTTGTTATTCGCTGTATGTCTACAATCTATTCACGCATCCTGGTCTCCAACATCTTCCGCACTCGACTTGCCCGTTCAAGGCCAACTTCTCTACCCCGACCATCATCACTCCGATGTCTCTCGACTAAGTGCATGTCTCCTGCTTTGATCCACACCAGACCGTCGCCTGAGCCGTCACGGAATTCCATCAAGAGGAGAAAGTTATCTTCTGACCGCACTCTTACTACCACCACTACCAAAATGTCTACAAACTCTCGCATCCTGGAGCTTACCGAAGTTGAGGAGAACTTGCGCACCCTACTTATCGATGTTGCCAAATACATTGACAACTCTCCTGGACATGCTTCTGAAGGTCAGGTACCCCTTCCTGATGAGCTCGCAAAACAACCCCTTGTCCTAAGATGGACTGGTGGTTGGGTTCGTGACAAGCTCCTCGGTGTGGAGAGTCATGATATCGATGTTGCTATCAACAAAATGACTGGTTTCCAATTCGGTCTAAGGCTGAAGGAGTATCTGGAGATTCCTGGCAACCCGGAAAAGTATGGTCTGGAAGGTGTGGCCAGCAACGAGTCTCAATCCAAGAAGGCCGAATCCGGAAAGAGCAAGATTGTCGGTGGTCTGCACAAGATTGAAGCAAACCCGGAAAAATCAAAGCACCTGGAGACTGTCACAACAAAGATTCTGGGCCTCGACATTGATCTGGTCAATCTTCGCAAGGAGACATATACCGACGACAGCAGGAATCCTCAAATGGAGTTTGGCACTCCCGAAGAAGATGCTCTCAGACGCGATGCAACTGTCAACGCCATGTTCTACAACATCAACACTCGTGAGATCGAGGACTTTACTGGCAAAGGCCACAATGATATGGCCAACAAGATCATCCGCACTCCTCTCGAACCTTATCAGACTTTCAAGGACGACCCTCTGCGAGTTCTGAGAGTGATCAGATTCGCTAGCAGATTGAACTACACAATCGAGGCTGAAGCTTGCAAGTGGATGGGTGATGCCGAGATCAAGAGCGCCCTTCAAGCAAAAATCAGTCGCGAAAGAGTTGGTGTCGAACTCGAAAAAATGCTCAGAGGTCCCGATCCTCTCATGGCTCTGAACCTAATTGACCAGCTCAATCTTTACTCTACCATCTTCTCCGATCCTGCTCAAGACCAAAGCAAGGTCTTTGAACCAGATACAGACAACTGGACCACTGTCATCAACTTTGTTCAAGAAATCATGACTTCTCAAACCAGCGATATCTTTGTCCGCGATGCAGAAGAGAGATATCTCATCTGGTTGTTGTCGGCAGTCGTACCCTACAGAGATGCTCCTTCCCCTCCAACTGTCGAGGGCAAGAAGCCACCTCCTCCTGTTGCTACGTCTGTCGCACGTGAAGGCATCAAGGCTACCAATAACGTCTGCAATGTCATCACCAACTCTATCAAGAACCACTCTGAAATTTCCATGATGGTCAACGACTCGAACGGTCGCAAACGTCCTGCACGTGAAGACCTGGGAATGGCAATCCGCCGTTGGGGCTCTACATGGAGATCACAGACAACCTTTGCACTGCTGGTCAACGTTGCCGATGAGCCTTCATCAGCTAAATGTGAGTTCCATCTATGCATTTACTCGTATCTCAAGACTGACAATCATAGCCCATCTTTCTGCATTCTCAAACTTCCTCGAGTACATCCGAGAACTGGACCTTCTCGATGCATACGCTCTCAAGCCCATTCTTGATGGTAAAGCTTTGACAAAAGCCCTCGGTGTGCCAACTGGTCCATGGATGAAAGACGCTCTCGATGTAGTCATGCGCTGGCAACTTCGCAACCCTGGCAAGAAGGACACTGCTGAAGCCATCGAAGAAGTCCGCATCGCAAAAGACCAATCTCCAACCCCTGGTGAGCTCACATCAGATCTCATGACTTATTTTCTCCAGCTTACCATCCGCCCGCTGTTTGCAAAGACACAAACGCAGCAGGTAACAAGTCAAGGGCGTAAGGTGCAGACCACAGTCCTATTCAAAAAGTTTGAGCGAAGCCAGGATGAAAAAAAATGGAAGGGGAGAGACAGTTATGCACTAGACTTGCTTCGTTGGGTCATTGTTGCTGCAGATGCTGATTTGGTGGAGAAAAATTGGCATACGACAGTGCCACCATTGCTCAGCATGCTGGACGACACTGACACGGAGTACAAAGCTCAAGGTTGCGAATTACTCAGACTTTTGCTGGACAAAACACCGCCCAAACTCTTGAAGCGGACTGGGTTGGGCGATGTGTTTGAAGAAGCCCTCATGCCCTGTCTAGGTTATCTACCTACCCTGACACCCGAACATGAAAGTGCTCGACTACTCGCTGTCGCCTACCCAGCCTTGATCTCACTCTCAAATGTCCTGGATCATCCTTCAACAACCCCCAATCCTCAAAAACAATCTCCCCACACAAAGCTACTAGATAATCTGATTCGCAAAGGCGTCTTGATGACCTATACCTACTGCCCCGAACACGCCAAAATCACCACCGTCACGACTACAAACCTCGCTTTAATTCTGACTTGTCTGGGATTGGACTCTATCAAACATCTCCCTTTTATCTTACCCATGCTTTCTTCCATCCTCGCCCACCCTTTCGTCACTGCATCACCTCCTCTATTGCTTTCATCTGTTCAGGCATTGCAAGCTGTTGTCCTAAACACATGGCCCAGAATGCATGTCCACAAGACCGAAGTGCTGAAATGCGTGGCTGTGCCGTGGATCAGAATGCAAGAGGAAAATGTTGGTGGAGATGAGTTTGAGGGCATTAAAGAGGAGTGTAGGGTGGCGGTGGAAATGCTTAGGGATGCTTTGCAGGGGAATGTCGATGAGTTTGAGGGAGAAGTGAGGGAGTTGGTTGAGGTGGATAAAAGGCTGGAGGGTTTGTTTTCTTGAGTAGTGGGTGTGTGCTGAGATCAAGGTACATAAGCTGCTCAGCGGGAATATGACCATTCATCTGGTAGCTTTTGACTCTTGAAACTTGAGTATGGATGAACATGTGCTTCATACGACTGGTGTGTATGTTCTTTACATGTTTGCTGGTGATGTCTTCTTTCTGTCTATTCCCCTTGCAGCGTCAATAGCTTTCGCGTGAGCAGCAGTAGAGATACCTCTAAGCCTTTGTATGAGTCTGTAGACAGCTTGTTGCCATCGACAGACCATGACGCATCTCCCCAAAAGCTTTTCGAGATTTCTGCAGCCATCACGCCTTCCGGTAACAATACAGTCATGCTGGATTTCGTGTTGTTGTAGTCGAGGTTGACAATGGACACCAAAACCTTGTCGTCCCGGATCCAAGCAGCAGCGTCAATATTTCCCGCACCGACTACTTTCAGCCTTTGCGTCAACGGAGCACCAACCAGAAACCCTACCACTGGTTCCTTGGCCAACACAGCAGCTAGCTTGTTAGTAACATCAAGAATGACAGCCTTGGTAGGAAAATCCCACATCACGATTCCTTTAGCTGCATGATTGACACTCAACAGATTCATTACAACTTCTTCTGCGGCAGTAAGATATCTGGACCAAAAAGTTTCGTTTCCAAATGCTTGGGGAGCTGCCCAGTGTACTTTTTGCTGGCCTAGGAGGCTGTCTTTGTAAGTGTATTCGTCTAAGCGGGTGGAGATGTCTGTGAAGCTTCCTGAGCAGTCGTCGCAGCCGCAGCAGCCGTAGGTGGCGTTGCAAGGAGTATTATAGACGGTCGAGTAGGAAGCGTTTATGCCAATGGGGTACACGTCTTCGAGGACGATTTCTGCACCTGCGGAGTAATTGGCGTAGTAAAAGTCTCGACAGTTTAGGGCTAGAGAGACTGGGTGGTAAGGATCGATTGCTTTGATAGTGTCATATGCGATGAGAGTGGAGTTTATGGGGTTGGACTTTCCATCTGGTTCGTCGGCTGTATACCATAGCAGGATTGAGGGATGGTTGTGTAGATGATGAATTTGGTCGATCATGGTGGTTAGATTGGTATAGTCCCAGCGCACGTCATACATGAAGTACAAGCCTAGTTCGTCGGCGCGATCAAGATAGGGCTGGAATTTGTCCCAAGGGAATGGGGTGTCGCCCAAGTCACCGGTAGGCACGACGTGGATGATGTTGTAGCCCATTGCTGCGAACTCGTCCAGGGTTGAGACATTGGCATCCCAGTATAAACTCCATTGAACATAGTACGTATAAGGAAACAACGATGTCCATTCTTTTGACTGTCCTTTTCGGACTGAGAGACCTCCATACAAGTTGTCGAGGCGTGTCACGGTGCCATTATCGGAACGAAGAGGGAGCTTGGCGACTTGAGTCGTAGCAGTGAATGTCTCGTTTTTGTGTCCTTTAAGAAATCCTTTGACTGTGACGTTGTTGGATGCAGCAGTCAATGATGACAGATCGAAGGATATCTCATTGTCCGAGGATCCAAGCCTGATTGTCGTTTTGTTCAAGCAGAGCGATGTGTTTCCAGCCTTGATGTCGAGTGTAATCTCCGAGCCATGGCTTGACAACATGGAATTGTTGCTGGTTGACAGAGCCTGGCCAACATACCAAGAAACTGGTGCGTCGACTATGAATGTCGAGGTCGTGTCATCCTCAAGATACAGATTCATCCGAGGTCTGATTTTGAAGTTCACCAGCGGTGTATCGGACTTGTGTGGTTCTTCAAACCAGCCTCCTGGATTGAAGGATGCACTCCTATGTCTGTAAGCAAGCCTGTTTCAAACGGATGTAAGAGGGAGACGTACGTATCTCGATAAGCCTTTCCGCACCAAATATCGACACCAGGTGGATTGTTGAATTGGCCCTCCACTAAGGATAACACTGTAGCCAATGCAAGATGGAGCTTCGAGAACATGGTTCAAGTCAAACAGTTGAGAGGTGAGGGTTTGTGCAGGAAACTCACAGACAAAAAGCAGCCTTCTTTCCATGTTGACCATGCTCTATTCATTATCGGGAGGCAGGTGCGATGAACATCTATCTGCATGGCGACTCCGCACGACGGTCTCCTCTGAAGATCATGGCAGCAAGGTTGCAATCGATGTTAACGTCACATCAAATATACGAGCAATGTTGCATACAACTATACTCTAGTTCACAATGCCACGATAAGGCATGGTCACAGGTGACATGAAACATGATAAGGTCGATGGACGCAAGTCATTTAACAAGTTTAACCGGACCAAGGGACAAAGTTCAGGCCGCGACAGATCAGCCCGTTAACTCCGGCAGCCCCGCATCAATGGGAACATTAGGGTGGTCCGCCGCAAAGACCGAGCCGCGGTCACGACATTATTGGGAGATCGAGGGCGTGCAAGAAGGATACAGCGGTGCGGTGTAACGGGTTTTGACTCTTTGTCCTCCTCTCCTCTCCCATCTCAATCGTCGTACTCACAATGACCTGTCTTCTGGACCTTTCGCACGAGCTTCTCCAGGGCATCCTGGGCGAAGTCGACGGACACGATCTTGCGGCATTAAGTGCGACATGTCATGCCTTCAACTCGTTCGTAGATGGCAACAAGATTCTGTGCAAGAGTGTATACTTGCGTTCATGGGTCAGCAGAGACAATACACCTATGATTTTGTACGGCGCTGATGTAGTAGATAGGATCATCCAACAGAAGCTGAGCCCTGTTGGGAGTCGTCAGTACGCAACCTGGTCGCCTTGAAGAAGCTACTTGAAAGCGATAATCTCGAAACAAAGGTATTCCTGATTGGGAAGATGAGCTCTCTAGTTCGGAAGCTGACACACGGCAGCGTGAGGCATTCACATGGGCCGCTCCTTTGATCGCACCGCTCTTGACCGTCAAGAATAGCACCAAGAACACACAATTCCTCGCAGACCTCTTCAAGTCACAGAAGAACATCGATGCCTTCCTTGCTTCATCCTCTCTTTTCGAAAATGCCGGAAACTTGACACAGCAACCAGCAGATACGCCAGAGCTACGCCAGCTCGCCGCCAAATTGCACTGCCTATATGGCGTTCCCATCGATTGTCAGATTCCGCCGATGCTTGTCCAAGACGATAGCGACGACAACTCACCATCACCATCATATTCAGTTCTTTGGCATCCAGACTCGGCCGAAGAAAGCGTGCAGACCCCGACAAACAACTATGCTCGTGCTGTAGTCTACGATCTCCGACGATACACAGAAGAGAGTCTGTGGGGTCCCTTCAAGAGCGACGGAAGCCAGGACGTTGACTGGGAGAAGGTCGAATCTATAATGGTCGTTCTGGGCTACAACATGCGTCTCTTCAATCGACGAGCACCACACGTTTTTGAACCAGTATGGGAGAAGCCATTCAATGGTGCCTCGCCCTACTCGTACACGTCCGCTCATCCAACAGCTCTTGTTCGAGAGTTGAGTCCACCCGAAGACCTGGAAAACCTCGACCCCTACGGCATTACCGGAGAATGGATGCGCGTCGTCTGTTTCCTGGATTACCACGACCTATTCGCCTTCAACTTTTTACACAGTGTCCCCGTCGATCAACCACGAGACCCCATCAATACCCGCGAAGCGATCAGGATTATCCGCCTCAAACTTCGGGTCTCCGCAATAGAACCCCCAGGCCCAGAAGACGGTCAAGATTACCCCGTGGTTTCTTTTACAGGTACAAGTTGGAGTTTACACGCGAGTTGGGATGCAAACGCCAACTCACAGATCAGAGGTGAGTCCGAAGTCATGCCGTACCAACCCCCATCTCTAACAACTGTTTGCAGGTGTGGTTCGTCAAACACCCGAAGGTGAGATTCGATGGACTACATTTTCTATATTCCATAGGTACGTTCATTGTTTGATGCAAGTTGTTATTCCGCAAATATGTCATAACACTTTATGCCCATCCGGTGTGGTCTAACGGCTAGGATTTCTCGCTTTCACTGTCTTGCAACATGCATACAAGGATCCGAGGAGGTCGGGGTTCGATTCCCCGCACCGGAATACTCTTCTTTTGCATCGTGTCGACAAGAAATCGTATGCAAAGTCAAGACCTTGGACGGAAGGATTTGGCTTCGCATGTCCTTGGTAGAGAACTTTTTGCCTGCGCCAAGAGATTCGCTCTTACCAGTCTTGAGCTGTGGACAACAACAAAAGAAGAGTTTCCGGTCGGAGAATGATCCCTCGACCTCGAAAGATCTGTATATGCAACTGCAGACAGTGAATACAAA
>JALPCE010000137.1:0-57872 GCA_026538705.1 Aureobasidium sp. GC_Fusr_1
GAGATTATAATAATATATATATATGTGTTTATAATAGAGCATTACTTTAGTTTTCTTGCTCAGACTCCGACTTTTTTCTTGGTAAGGGTGTCACCCTGTCTCTTTTGCTCATCTCTAGTACGATATTGTCTATAGCGACAATAAGACTATTTATGGCTAATAGCACATCAAAGTATAAACATCATGTACCTAGGTACGAATTTGATTAAGCAGAGGTCTAGATATGGTGTCGTGATAACATCGACAACGCCCATCACTTGGAAGAAGAACCAACGACACCATGAGAAAATCACCGCAAGAACAGCTATACGACATTAGTTGGCAATGTGAGAACCGATCTTGTAGAGCAATGCACACAGACTCTCGTGAGAGCACAAGCTAAAGAATTTTGTATGAGATGATGGTCGCACGTCACCTAGCTGGCTACAAAGGCAGCAACGACCAACTCAAACAACAGATAACCCTCTCCCTCGAAAACGCCATCTGTGATTGTACATATACTCCAAAACAGAGACCAGTTGTTCCTCTCGCAAGACAAAACACTCCAGAAACTGTACAAACTATATGCCATATCTATCCCTGCCATCCGTCCCCCTAACATCCCAAATGCACAGCCAAGGCATCCTTCAACCCACCCAAACTCAACGGCTTGGCCAAGAAGTCATCAGCTCCTGCCTCTTTGAATTTGGCCCTAGACTCGGTATTCACGACAGCAGTCAATGCAACAATGATATGTTTTCGCTGTAACTTTCCCGATGTCTCTAAAGCGCGAATCTCGGACGTGGCGGTTATGCCGTCTTTTTTGGGCATGGATTGGTCCTAGGTTCGTGTCAGCAAGGAAGAATGAGGTGACGGAGGAGGATGAGAGTGGAAGACTTACCATAAAGATTATATCAATAGTAGTATCGTGTGTCAGTGTTTGGGTCACGGCTGCTTCGCCATCAGGAGCAAGAATGACTTTATGCCCAAGCGAGATCAGCATTTTCTGGAAGAGTTTTGCGTTGATGATGTTGTCTTCTACCAACAACACAGTCTGTGGTTGTGCTTGCACTGGCGAACCTGCTTTCTGCTGTTGTTCGCTTTCGACGCTGAAAGAAGGTGCTTTTTGTTGGTTTTGCTGTTGTTGGCGTGTTTCTTGTTCGGTCGCAGAGTGGACTAGGGAGGAGGCTGGAATGTCTTGCATGACTTCTACCGTGGGAGCAAAGCGCAAGGTGCGTGAGACGGTGGCACTGCGACTGCGGCGGTTTGCGGCGTCGACGCGAGTGGCGAATGAGTGCCAGACTAGTGGGCGTGGAAGGAGAACGACGTGGGGAGCTGCTACGATACCAGGGAGTTCCGAAAGAGAGTTCTGCGTATCGTAAGGCACTAACACCAGCCAATCTTGTCGCTTCATGAGGCGGCGGAATTGGTCTTTGTTATTGAGGAGGAAAGGCATATCAGCCCAGATGTACTTCCACTCTTTTTCTGGGAGATCAGATATGTTGCTTGCAACCGTGACTTCATGAGCAAACATTTCCCAGGCTGTTTTTATGCCTTGGAGAGATCTGGTGTCCGACTCGGACAGTATTGCTACATGTCTTTCATCTCGTTGGTCTGATGGTTGTGGGGGTAAGGAAGAAGGCTGCAGAGGCACGGTGACAGTGAATGTGCTTCCGCTCTGATTAGGTCCCACATCTTGCGAGTAGGCGAACTTTGATTCCACGGTGATAGTACCATTCATGGCTTGCAGAAGTTGCTTGATGATGCTGAGACCAAGACCCGTACCTCGTTGGTTTCCCTTCTGCTCGCCTTGTTTGTATGGCTCAAACATTTGAGGAATGAAGGTCGGATCAAGACCAATACCAGTGTCTCTTACTGACGCTATCAGTTTGTCGCCACTGACTTCGATGGAGAGTATGATGTAGCCTGATCTCGTGAACTTGCATGCATTGGAGAGCAGATTCATCAGAATACGATGGATATACGTCTCATCCAGGAATACCGAGGTTGGAACGTCTGGAGCTACCACAACGCAAAGCTCAACATCCGCTTCATCGTCCTTGTTGGGAAGCAGGATGATGATGGACTCGCAGACTGTTCGGATATCCAGTGACACGGGTTTACAGACCGCTTTGGCGTCCTTCTCCAGTTTTGACCAATCCAGTACGTTGTTAGTGATTAACGAGAGTGTTTTGGTCGCTCTTTGAATGGCAGCCAGATGAGCTCGACCTTCCTCAGTCAACGGTGTCTGCGAGAGGAGATCACTATAACCTTGCAAATGATGCAATGGTGTTCTGATTTCATGACTCGCAGCTGCAATGAATTCACTTCTTGCCAAAGCAGCCGCCTCGGCATTTTCTTTTTGAGCAATTGTTCGCCACAACTCTCGACGCGTCCATATGATCTCAGCAAGCTTATTGCGAGAAACAGTTGCGCTATGCGCTAGCAATCCGTTGGCCGCAATGCATGTTGTGAATGCAATCAACACCACTGCAGCTGCGATCACAGGTGGATACCCTCTGAGCTCTGATGGCGGAGATGTGGACCAGAAAGTAGCAGCTCTCATTCCAGTAAAGTGCATTGCAGACACCCCCGTTGTTGCGACAACTGAGAAGAGTAGTTGCTGAGATAGCATGGCCTCCATTTCAGCCATACATATGCAACCGACTGTACACACCAGCCATGATATAAGGGCAGACGCTACGACAACCCAGGGGTTTAAGACGACTTTTCCATTAGGAATCCTCAACCCGTATATTCCGGTGTAGTGCATGCTGGTGATTGCGATCGACCATAGGAATCCTTTAATTATATTCCTCGGTGTCATGCCAAAGTACAGAATTTTTGCTGTGGCCACGAATGCGTTTACTGTGGATGCTGGAGCTCGACGGTATGCAAGTCCCATGGCGCTACTGAGACCATGGCTTGTACTCGATCCAGAAGACGACTCGCGACGTAAAGTAGATCCATCACTAGAAGATTGACCCAAGGACCCAGAGCTGATCGTAGATGCGTCATCCCTGAATCCAGTAGAGGTGTCATCACGAAGACTCTGCGTTGTGACCCTCCTTAGACTGGGTGTACTACGCCCAGAGGCACTTCGTTCTACGATAGGTCGTATGCTGTCGCGTGGCTGTATCTTGGGGGATATGGCAATTCCTGGAGATGGTGGCAGCAGACTCTGATCGAATGAAGCACCTGGTCCATCTTGCGAAGATCTGAAGAAGTCTGTCCTCGGCCCACTCCAGCTTTGACTTTCCGGATTCCGAGCAGGCGATTGACGAGGTCTGGATAGTAGTGGCTGGTCAGGAGCAATCTCTTCGTCCTGATAGTCGTCATCGCCCTCTTCATCTTCCTCTTCCTCTGCCACTGCACGAAGCGACATGGATGGCCGAAAGCTGGTCCTGTTCTTGTTCATAGGACTAAGTGTAGTAGTCTTCTGCCGTGTCTTTCTACCTCTACGTCTCTTCCTCCCTCGGACGTGATGCCAGCGCTCCCAGAGCAATTCACATCCTAAGGCCAAGAATGTGAAAAAGACCGGAAGAAAGGCGCTCAACACCGTGAGTGGGGTATCGATACCCATCTTCACATCAAACTCGCACGCCAGCATTGCAACCATGTGTAGACACCAAACAGAACAACCTCCAAACACAAAACTGCCAAATAGGACCCACAGCAAAACACTGTGAAACCGTAATGACATCCTTGCATGGCACATTAGTTGTGTCGAGGTAAAAGCTCCCAGGAAGGAAATGGCGATGGATGCCACGATCAAGATGGGATTCCATTGCGCCTCCAATTGACGATACATGCCGCCCCCCTCCACCGTCCGGGAATACATGTGACTTTAGGTGTTCAGTAGTTGACGCTCGCTAGATGTTGTCGACGACCATGAGTATATTTCCACGCCTCGCGCGTATAGAATGCAGAGTGAAAAGGGCTCCAGTCCTGTGGCAAGATTGTGTGGTTTTGCAAGTCCAGGGCAAGAGCGGGAGGTGCAAGCGTCGTGGCCTTCGTGATGCGCAACTGCCGTCAATTCCACCACAACTTCACTGCTGCACCGCACCAAATTGTTGCAGACTTGCAGTCGTTACAGGAGTTGACAAGAACAAAAACCCGGTGGTTCGGTCTCTGGCACAGTTGCTTCAGAACTTGTGAGCAGCCACAGCTCCAAATTAGGTTCCATAGCTTACCAGCACGTCGCGTGCGGTAGAAACGGGTTAGTGCCAGAGTGACATCGAGGGCTTCTGCAGCCTTCTACGATACATCGTGCGTGACGTGCAACAGTTCAAGAGTGCTCAAAACGGGCATGTCAGATGTCTGCTCTTGATTCAAAGATGTTTGGAACAGTTGAGCCTCAAGATGTGTCGTTGCGCGATGCAGTGATGATCGACGCAAGCTTGGTGGGTTGAACCAAATTTCTCGTGTTTGCTCTCCAGATCGAGCTTCAGCTCTTTTGTGGCGCTAATCGTCATCACGGTACGGTATAACAAAATAGCACGGAGATGACCGGTGAGGCATTTGCACGCGACGAGACGACTCGAGTACGGAGAGGACATCTCATTTCTTTCTCAAAACATACAATGCAATTGTTTTTACATGCCCATGTGCCGCGCTTGCAAGCCTTCCCTTCCACCTCTATGTCGGAAGATGCCTATATGTACAGCTATTGTTGTTACAAGAAAAAGGTACAGCACAAAATACCGCTGCGCTATCCATGCGATGCGATCATAAACACAAAAACTCCCGAAAATTAGCACCTCTATCGTTCGTATATCATTGCTCCCAAACTTGGCCTTGCCCATGCTCAACGATTACGTACGGAGCAAGATCTCTTGAAGCCTGTCAACAACCCTGGGCATGCTGTTTATAGCATGCAATGTCTTGGGCGCCTGATCTTGAATCTCTGATATCGTACCAATCTGTTGTCTCAACTCTGCCGAGCTGATGCCCGGTTCCTTGTGATAGTCGCCTAGACCGCGACTAGTAAGACCACGTACTTCCAACAATGCACTGGCCAGATGGACCATCGTACGATACTGCGGAATGACTTGACCTCTGTTGATGTATCGCGCACTGATGTATTGCAATGCTTCCTTGTGAGTTTGCTTCTTGAGATAGACAACATCGGGTCTTCTTATCGCGCCATGCCTATAAGAAATCCAGCCAGGCCAATCTCTCATCATGTACTTCTCGACCAATGTGTAGGCGAGCAATGCACGTGGAGGGCTTGTCCGGCAAAGTTGTACAATGAGCTCGTTCCAAGTATTGTTGGCGAACCGGAAGCCCTGTGAAAGCAGTTTCGTCATCATCGGAACAAGCTTCCTGATTGAAGATTGTGCGAATTGAGAGCGGATGTAGTACTGTAGTGGTCGCGATAGCACAAAGCGGTAGGATGAGGGTACTCGCGCGGTCTCCGCTTCTCGTGGGCTTCGAGTGGTCTGACTCTGTCGAACAGACTGCACCAATTTCGATGCTGGGACGTGCATAAGACGTATGTCGTCGACACGGGACTTGATAAGATCCCAGTACTTGTCGACCTCGCTCCACTCTTGAGCTTGGCTGTGTACGAACATGAGATTCGTGAGCAGAAGCACGATTGGTACTTGATTGTGATCAGTGTCCATTTCTGCAAGCTTTCCCTGAAACATCTGGAATAGATGCTGGACTGCCTCGAATGTCCTACGTCGGCCATGGATATAAATCAAATGACCTATATCCATGACTTCATGGCCAAGCGGTTCAGGCTGAAATCCATGACGGAAAATTCGATTGTCGTTCAGCACTTGTTGGAAGTCTTCGATTGCAAGGTCCAAAGGTGACAAATGGCCAGCTTCGTCTGTTTGGTCGCGTGTGATGCTGTCTTGTCTGACAGCTTTTGCCTTGCGCGCAATGGCTCGAGTGCTAGACGTCTGTCGGACTCGTGCCAGCTTCATCTCGCCCTCAACTTGGATCGCTTCCGAATACATTTCTTGGCCAATGTAGCCACTTGTGAGAATGGCATAATGGAAGGCCAAAGGTCGTATGCCGTTTGCGGGCATGACAGATTTCAGGATTTTGTGCGCTGATGGTGATTGACGAACGAGACAGAGAACCAGCATCAGTGCTCCGAATGATCGCTCGTCGAGAGGCACACCCTCTTCCTTCATGCGACGGTAGACCGCCATAGTGCCCTTGAGGTCGCGTTTCCATGCCAAGGCAGTAAGTATGGTGTTGAAACACGGAGTGAGAGAACCATCCGCTCTATCTTGCCGCACAGCCTGAACAGTCTGATCCAATGCTTTCAGAGCACCGTTTATTTCATAATTGGTAGTCAAAGCAAGAATCGTGCAGTTCAACATGTGGGTGGTAGGTCTTGTCGCGCCATTTGACTTTGCGAAATCCAACAGGTCAATCACCCCATCAACGTCTCCTCGCTTAGCGTATAGGTTGAGCAGCGAGGTATATGTGTACTCGTCAGGCTCAGTTCCGGAGTCCAACATCTTACGGAAGAGTTGCAAAGCTCCCGGTAGATCGTCAATCCGCGTGTAGGCATGCAGAACAATATTCCAACATCTCAGGTTTGGCGAGACGCCGAACTCTTTCTTCATGTCATGGAGTTGTTGAGCAGCAAGTGAAGGCTTGCGGTTGACTGCATGGACAGTGAGAAGAGGCCGAAGAACCTCAACATCTAAGCCATTCTTAGCATAGAGAGATTTGTATAGATAGGCGTGCTCTCTGACAGGTCCTTCAACGCCGCGTTGAGCAAAAGCACTCATGATATTAAGAAGAGCTCTATCACTGGGGTTTTGATGATATTTGTAGAAGTCTTCGAAAATTTTCTCTTTGCCGATGAAGTCGCTTTTGGCCCTTTTTGGAAAATAAGCAAGGTAGTGATCCTTCCAGAAACTGGTCATTTGCAAGAGCAATTTCTCAGTAGGCGCGTAAAAATCGGACTGCCGATATAACAGGTAGGTAGCAGCGACGACTGCAGTGCAGGCAAGGTTCTCGGCGCAGTGGGGTAGAGTCAACAGCGACATGAGAATGTTTTCATATAACTCAGCCGAGGCCAAGCCACGCGCATGTGTCCTCAAGACTAGCGTCTTCACAGATTCACGAACCTTTTCAGCAGCAGAATCGTGTTGTCTCATGAAGAGAGGATCTCTTGATTGTGCGTGAATCCATCGACCCATCATGAGACCATAGAGACGCAGTGACTCTTGAGCAAGTTCATCCTTTTCCTCGTGTTTTGGCCTTTGATAGCACAGCCTACGGAGATCGTGCAGCCGTGTAAGAATCAATGGAAAAGGGCGGACGACAGTTTTCCAAAGAATTGCAGCCTCCACCGTGGAGGGCGCCGAGGCATTATATGTTTCCCACTCTTTTAGAACAGATATAGCCAAGGGCCAGTCTCCTTCATGGACGGCAGAGGCCATAAGATGGCCAGAAGCGATGAGACCTTCTTTTGGCAGTAGAGATGCTTCCTTGTGCAAGGCAGCGGCGGTAGATCGACGACCAAGTCTTAAATTTGAACGAATTGCGTCTTGATAAACGGAGGGCGATTTCGATTCATTGGGCAGATTGGAAAAGAGGTCAGCAGCGTGTCGATCGGCGGTCTTGTCATGTGTCTCGGAGAACCAGTGAATGACACGACAGACCAAGACAGAAGGAGGCTCAGAGATTTGAGAGAGGAGATTTCTGGCACGATCGACGTCCAAAGAGAGAAAAGACTGGTCAGGCAAAGGGGAATCTAGTAAGGCAAGAAGCTCGTGATGAGCACGAGAAGGGGGAATTGAGGAGACGGAAGAGCCATTCCGGGTAGTCAAGGAGGAATAGCCTCTCAAGACATTGGGTCGAGTGTGTTTACGAGACCATCTTTCCCACTGAGACAGGCGTGTCATGAAAGCCTGGGTTGGGGCGGGGTAGAGGAAGTCTAGGAAGGGAGGAGCATCGTAGGGGTCGGGCGAGGCAGGAGCGGTAGAGCAGGCAGCAGTAGCGGGAGCAGAGGGCGAGAGACTCGAGTATAGGCAGAGGTGATCGACATCAGGAGCGTTGGTTGCCCAAAAGGACGAGTGGAGCAGTCGGCGACTTTTGGGGAACAGACTCTTCTGGCGCAAAGAGAAGCGAACTCCAGTGTCGAGACATGCCGACGTGCGCTCTAGCATGCCACGACTGGTCTCAGTGTGGTACAGGCACAGGCGACGGCGCTACCATAAGCAGCCGAGAGAAGTATGGTTCATGCCAGGACCCGAAAGGAAGCGAGAAGGTTGCTGCTGCTGTGGCGTGATGCGAGAAGGCTGCACGGAAATGTAGAAGGGAATGAGACGGTAGGACGGCGACTCAAGACGGTGATGAGGATTGAGGTGCAAGCGAGGGCGAGAGAACAGGAGAGGGCCGGCGGCGGAGGAGGTGGAGGGCGGCGAACGAAGGCGACTTCTGTATGTTTCTCTCTCGGGGAGCTGCACGCTGTTGACTGCGGGAGACTTTTCGTCGACATCAGCACTGGAGATCGCCAAGCCTCGGAATGCCCTGCCCTGCCCATCGCCGGCCGGCAGGACTCGCTCGCAGCCTGCAGCGTGCCCTGGACGGCGCAACCCCACCAATTGGACACTTCGACAGCTCGACACCAGAATTGTCCCAGCTTCCTCTCCGAAGGGCACACGACACGCCAGCATGGACATCACCGCCTTTACCGTGGGCAATCGCGACGCCGCCCTGCTCATCGCTGACTACAACGCATACCGCAAGCAACTCTCGCGACAACTGCTCGCTCTGCGCAAGCGTCTGGGCCGCTCTACCAACAAGGGTCAAAAGTACTCCAACAAGTCGACCGTCACCGCCCAAGATGTCGCCCAGAACCCTCAGTACTACTAGCCAATCACACACCATGCACCGCCCAGCTAACCCTCATGAAGGACCGTCCGTCTCCTGCTGCTCAGCTGCGAACGCGCTTGGGCCCACGCCATGCACATCAAGTCTATCCACTCCGAGGACAACCAAGGAAACGGCATCACCGGAACCACTCGCTCGCACATCATCTCCCGCTTCCACAAGGCTGCTCGCCTCGCCCAGAACCTGACCGACATCCTAAAGGACTACCAAGCCTCAAAGACAACCCACCAGGATCTGCTCGAGGCCGAAGCCTACCGCGCCTCCCTCTCCGGAGCCGAACACTTCGAGAAGCAGTCCGAGGGTCGCGTCAACACCGAGAATCCCTCAAGATGGGATTCGTGCCTGCGCGAGTACTCTACTGCCCGCATCATCTATGCCACCCTGTGTGCTCAAGGGAACAAGGACCTCTTCCGTGAGATCCTCGCCAGCGCCGTCGATCCTGCCATCCGTTATGCCGCCTACCAAGCCCGCCTACCTCGTTCCATTCCCGTCTCTACGGTTGCTCTGCGCTACTTCCCCAAGGACAACTCGACTCTGGTTGGCCTGTTGCAACAACTCGACTCTGACGCCCTCAGCGAGACCACTACGGAAACCAGTACGTCAAGCAAGCCATCTAGTCTTGTGCACCAGAGTTACTAACGAAGTATGCTAGCTCCCCAAAATCTCGGCACGACCAACATTCCCAACACGATCAACTGGCGGTCCATGACTGCCAACATCGTAGACGCCTCAATTGGTCAAGCTCTTGCTGCTGTCGCGTCTGCCGAACCCGAACTAAGCTCATACCTCAAGTCCAATGCTTCTGCTCTCACTAGAGACCGCGCCGGCGCCTACGACAATGTCCTTATTGCCAGCCAGGACGCTGCAGATGCCACTAGAAGAGCCATCGAAGAATTGGAGAAGGAAAAGGTAGACGAGGGCGACAACAGAATGCAAGATTTGCGTATCACCAGTCTTGCGGTCAACTACGCGCTTGTCAGCTGGCGCGTGGGCAGAAACCGTGTTCTTATTGGATCCGAAGATGGTAGACTGTTTGAGGAAAAGAAGGCCAAATCCAGCAAACGCGCTCGTGATCAGCACAAGTCAGAACCCAGAGGAAGCCAACTTGCCCGTCTGCGCGAGAGAGTTGTGCTCTACGATTCGACTATTCAGAGCATTGACTCTATCAAGGAGTTGAGAGGTGCCATGAGAGACGAAAGCTTTGTGCGTGAGGTGGACGGCAAGCGTGCCTACTTCCAGGCTCTGCGATGCCTCAACATTGCAGTCTCGCACGCTCTCTTCTCGGAGCATGTCAACGCTCTTGCTCTTCTAGCCCGCGCACTTGAACTTACAAAGCAATGCGCGAGCTCATTACCATCGACTTCATCTTACTCAAACTCTGCGCCTACCCTCGACGTCCACAAGTCTCAAGCCGATGCACTTCAGACTCAGCTCCAGCAACTCGTGTACAGACATCAAGCACTGGTGGACCTGCACAAGTTCCACAACAATGCATCAATCGCAGCAGCCAAGCACATGTCCACTGCTGCCCCTCTTGTCCAACGCCTCAGCGACTTCCCCACACCGGGCGTCAATGTCAACCTCAAAAACCTGGTTACATATCCTCCCAAGATCGAGCCGATCCCTGTCAAACCATTATTCTTTGACGTCGCATGGAACTACATCAATTATCCGACCATGGGCAAGCAAGCGGTGGAAGCAAAGGCGGTTGTGAGCAACGTGATAGCCGAAGAGAAGCCCAAGGAGGAAAAGAAAAAGGGCTGGTTTGGATTTGGACGATGACCAGTTTATATGGTTTTCACAAAAGCACGTAGGTTAGTGTATAGTCCGATATCCAGGTAGACGATGAGACAATGAGATCTAAGTCAATCTATGCGAAACTCGGTGGTCGGCTTTCTTGCTTGGTTGGTGGTACTCATATTCTTTCGGAGTAAGTGAGTGGGATGGAATGCGTCAGTCGAAAATCCGAGCACCGAGCGGATAGGCTTTCCCTCTTGTTCGCCGCACACCCACCTCGACGTGCGCCAACTGATTTGACTCTTCGCCGTCACATGCTACCACCAGTCACACGACTTTACTGACCGTGCGACTGCCATACCTCGACCACCGTCGCCACACAATTTCTCGAGTCGCCCCACCGACAAGACATCATGGCGCCCAAGAAGAAGGGAAACAAGAAGGCCCAGCAGGACGACTGGGAGGCCGAGCTCGGCGAGACCGTCGACCCCATAGCTCAGGCCGAGCAAGAGGCAAAGGCTCAGGAAGCCGCCCAGGATGCTGAGGAAGACGCAGCTCCCGCCGGCGGTCTGATGGCTGCTCTCAAGCGCAGACAGAACAAGAAGGGAAAGAAGGGCAAGCAGCAGGACAACGACTGGGAAGCCGAGCTTGGTGAAGACCCTACTGCTGCCGAAGATGGAACTTCTACTCCTCCTGTCGACCTCTCCGCCAAGGCTCCCGAGGAGGGCACCATGGACGACGAGGACCTCTACCCGGAACCCGCTAAGAAAGGAAAGGGTGGCAAGGGCGGCAAGCAGCAACCCGAGCCTGCACAGGACGACGATGATGACGACGACGACGAGAAGGATTCCAGTGGCCGCGTTCTGACCAAGAAGGAGAAGGAAAAGCTGAAGAAGGAGCGCGAGAAGCAGAGAAAGAAGGAACAGGTGAGCTGCATTGTGCTATGCTAGGGACACACAGAGGCTAACCTCTCTTCTACCAAATAGGCCGCAGCCAAGAAAAAGGCAGGTGGTGCTGTACCTGCTGCACCCAAGCCCCAGCCCATCAGAGACACCCCTTCGCCTAGCGCTATCGAGCCTGTAGCAGTAGCTCCCGAGCCTACAGCTGGTGGCAAGAAGAAGAAGCTCAATCCCGCCCTTGCAGCCCTTCAGAGACAACAAGCCGAGCTGAAGGCCAGAGAAGATGAGGCCGCTCGCCTCGAGGCCGAGGAGCGTGCCAGAGCCGAGGAAGAGGAGAAGATGGCTGCTGAGGAAGCAAAGGCCAGAGAAGAAGCCAAGGCCCTCAAGAAGCAAAAGGAGAAGGAGAAGATTGAGCAGCTCAAGAAGGAGGGCAAGTACAAGACAAAGGCTCAGAAGGAAGCCGAAGCCCGCCAGCAAGCTCGTCTTCAACAAATGCTCGAGAGTGGTGCCATTGTTGCTGGTATTTCCGGCGAAGCGGACGACGCTAAGAAGGCACAGAAGGAGAAGGACCGCAGAAAGAAGAACCCTCGCAAGGCCGCCGAAGAGCGTGCTGCCGCCGAGGCCGCAAAGGCTGAGGAGGAGGCCGCCCGCAAGAAGCTCGAGGAGCTGCGTCTCGTCGAAGAGCAGAAGAAGGCCGCTGAGGAAGCAGCCGAGAAGGCCAAGGCTGACGCTCTCGAGAAGAAGGCCGAAGAGTCAGATGAGCTCGAAGACTGGGAGGCCGAGGCCGAGAAATTGGAAACCGAGGGTGTCAAGGACAGCTGGGACGCTGAATCAGACGACGACGAGGATGCCCCCAAGACCGTCAAGCCCGTTGTCAATGGCAAGCCTGTCCAGGACGGTGCAGCCGGCAAAAAGGCCAACATCAAGGACGACTCCGACTCCGACTCCGAATCAGACTCTGACGATGATTCCGACTCGGATTCATCTTCTGACGAGGAGGAGAGTGCAAACGCCCGCGCCCTCGCTCAGCGTAAGCGCGAAGCTGCCGAGAGACGTCAAAAGACTATCGCAGATGCCAGAGCTGCTGCTTCCAAGGACAACCTTCGTTCGCCTATTTGCTGTATTCTTGGTCACGTCGATACCGGAAAGACCAAGCTCCTGGACAAGATTCGTCAAACTAACGTCCAGGAGGGTGAAGCTGGTGGTATCACTCAGCAGATTGGTGCTACCTACTTCCCTGTCGAGGCTTTGGAGAAGAAGACTGCTGTCGTGAATACTGATGGCTCCTTCAACTTCAAGATTCCCGGTCTTTTGGTCATCGATACCCCTGGTCACGAGTCTTTCACTAACCTCCGTTCCCGTGGTTCTTCGCTCTGTAACATCGCTATCTTGGTCGTCGATATTATGCACGGTCTTGAACCTCAAACTCTCGAGTCGATGAGATTGCTCAGAGACCGCAAGACTCCTTTCATTGTCGCCCTCAACAAGATCGATCGTCTCTACGGCTGGAAGCAAATCGCCAACAACGGTTTCCGCGAGTCGCTTGCCATGCAGAACAAGGGTGTTCAGAATGAGTTCGCCGACAGACTCGAGAAGACCAAGATCGCCTTTGCTGAGCAAGGTTTCAACTCTGAGGTCTTCTACGAGAACAAGTCGATGGCCCGTAACGTCTCCCTCGTCCCCACCTCCGCTCACACTGGTGAGGGTATTCCCGATATGCTGAAGCTCATCACCCAGCTCACCCAGGAGAGAATGGCTGGCCAGCTCATGTACATCACCGAGGTCGAATGTACCGTTCTGGAAGTCAAGGTTATCGAGGGTCTTGGTACCACCATCGATGTTGTCATCACCAACGGTCGTCTGAAGGAGGGCGATCGTATCGTGCTGTGCGGTACAGAAGGACCTATTGCCACCAACATCAGAGCTCTGCTCACACCTGCTGAGATGAAGGAGTTGCGTGTCAAGTCCGCTTACGTTCACAACAAGGAGGTCAAGGCCGCATTGGGTGTCAAGATTACTGCCAACGGTCTGGAGAACGCCATTGCTGGTTCTCGTCTGCTCTTGGTCAAGGAGGACGACGATGAGGAGGAGCTCATGGACGACGTCATGTCCGATCTTGAGAACCTGCTCAGCAAGATTTCCACATCCGGACGTGGTGTTACCGTGCAAGCATCCACTCTTGGTTCGCTCGAGGCTCTGCTCGAGTTCTTGAAGCAGATGAAGATTCCCGTTGGTTCGATCTCGATCGGTAACGTTCACAGAAGAGATGTCATCACAGCATCAACCATGTTGGAGAAGCACAAGCAATACGCTGTCATGCTCTGTTTCGACGTAAAGGTCGACAAGGAAGCTCAAGCCTACGCCGACGAGGTTGGCGTCAAGATCTTCACCGCCGACATCATTTACCACTTGTTCGACCAGTTCACCAAGCACATGGCCGAGATTGCCGCACAAAAGAAGGAAGAGTCCAAGATGTTGGCAGTCTTCCCCTGCATCCTCAACCCCATTCAAGTCTTCAACAAGACCAACCCCATCGTCGTCGGTGTCGATGTCATGGACGGCGCCCTGCGCGTAAACACCCCCATCGCAGCCGTCAAGATCAATCCGGTCACTGGCGCAAAGGAAGTCATCCCCATGGGCCGCGTCACCTCCATCGAGCGCGAGCACAAGCAAATCCCCCTCTGCAAAAAGGGACAACCCGCCGTCGCCGTCAAGATCGAAGGCAACAATCAACCCACCTATGGTCGTCAACTCGAAGACAAGATGATTCTGTACTCGCACATCAGCAGAGCTTCTATCGATACGCTCAAGGAGTTTTACCGTGACGAGGTTACCAAGGAGGAGTGGAACCTTATTGCCAAGCACCTCAAGGGTCTGTTTGATGTCGTGTAGAGAAAAAAAGCATATGATGCATAAAAAGTTGTTTAGCAAAGGGAGGTGTTCTTTATCTTTGTGTAGCTTAGGCAATGAAGAAATCTTTTTACATGTTCATTTTCTGAGAGTTCAAGAATTCACAGGATGGTTACGGATAACTTGTGTAGCTGTTTCCTTGTTCCTCTTGCCTGGTCGTTGCTTATTCTTTGATCGAGAAATCCTGTTGGTTGGATGTTCTCGAGCTTGTCGATGCTTCCTTCTCCCTGATGATGTGCCCGGCTTTTCCCTCGCCCATTCCTAGCGCTGTCAGCAACATACACGCGGACTGTTGCTTCCTTGTTTCTGTAAGCCTTCCTTTCTTTCTGCCAGATCACGATATACATATAATTTACTCCTTGATATAAGCGTACTCGATGGTTGCTGGTTCATCCCCGACTCATGCCCCGGCGAGGTTTAACGAGTGCCAAGCTCACAGAACAGATGGTAGGTATAAGATTGGTTATCAACTCAATACCCCGAGTGCCTCAAGTTTCCTCCTTGCAATCGAAATCACGGCTTGATCTGGCATACTGAAACAGCAACTATTTCCCCCAGATATCCGGCATTTGGCTCATGTTCGAGAGCAGGAGTGAGAGGCTGGGGGTCTATCACGAGCCTTCTCTGCTGTGTCATTTACGAACCGGAAAGAAGTCGTATCAAGTGTTAGATGACGTTCGGAACTCTTGGTATTTCAACAAACCATAGTGGAGAGCACATGATCAAGATCCGACACACTGCATGGGTAGAAATTGTGCATGTAGACAGGCAAAGATAGCCAAGGAAAGATTGCGTAGTCTTGCCGGTAGGTCGAGCGGCGGCAAGAGAAATTTCGGACGCGTACTCGTCAGCGTCAAAGGTGTGTCGCCAAGGATAAGATGGCCAAGCGCTTTGCAGTCCTCGGGCGCGGCAGTGCACATTGGTTTCACGCCTCTTGGTCATGTCTTGCAGGATCGTGATGTCCCCAGCTGGTCGCGGAAAGCATGACGAAGTCTGGGTAGAGACGACACGACAGCAAGAGAATTGGGGAGCGAGAGAGAGGATTCAAGTTGTTGGTATTCCTATATGAGAGGTTGTGTTACCGAGGGATAAAAATAGAGAGAGTAATGACGATCCCACTGGACTTTACGACGAATACGACGGAGTTTTGAGAGAGAAAACAAGGGTCTAGAGATGTTGGTTGCTAGGCCAAGGGAAAGCCATGGCTCCAAGCATTTGGTAGCGCCTCTTTGGCCGATGAACATGGTGCTCGTATTAACCAGGTCGTTCTAACATAGACCACCACCCTCGCTCATTGTTTCATACCGTTCCTCCCAGTCATCTACTCTATGTCGCGAGCATCTACCGAGTCGTAAACAAAGACGCAGGGTAAAAACGCTCCACTGTATAAGACGCCCGCTCCTTGAAATAGGACGCTAGACCGTCCCGCCACCACGCGCGTCCATGGCCACGACTGCCTTCCGCTTCTGTCTACTCTGGGCCTTCTTTGCTGCATTCGTCGCCGCCAGTTCGACCACACGCAACCCCCTGCGTGCCATATCCACAATTCAAAATGCCACCATAGACACACATACCCATTGTGTGACGGCTTTGCATCACTTCGACTTGACTTTCGCATTGCGCCCGGATCTACATGTCAAGCTCTCGCTTGAGCCCAATGACGATCTTCTTCCAAACTCCGGTCTGGTCGTCTCCTACTTGAACTCCGACGGAACTATCTCTAGGACCGAGGACCTTGATCGGCTGGCCCACAAGGTCTTCCGAGGAAGTGCCTGGTACCGTTATGAGAATGTCGACGATGAATGGATAAGAGCAGGATGGGCAAGAATCACAATTGTCAAGGACGGTCTGCAGCCCCTGTTCCAGGGTGCCTTTTCCTTGGACCACGATAACCATCACATTCAACTCGCTCCGCACTTTGCCCACACACGCCATGACCTTGATCCTCATGTTGATACTGCAGACGAGAATGTCATGGTTGTTTACCGCGATTCAGACATTCTGCTGGACCAGGACGTCGACTATCATATGCAAGAGCTGAGAAGAAGTCTGGATTATAATGATGGACTCACCTGCCAGTCAGACAACCTTGGCTTCAACAGTCAACCCGATCATCCTGTCTACACCGCCATGCTACGACGCTCCGACTCTGTCCTAGGTAGCGAAACTCTAGGTAATCTGTTCGGTAAGCGCCAGGTCGATAGCAGTACCTCCGGCAACTCTGCAGGCGTCGATCTCAGTTCCACTATTGGCCAGACCAAAGGTTGTCCTACCACTAGACAAGTTGCCCTTGTTGGCGTCGCTACAGACTGCACATACACTGCTCAGTTCAACTCGACCGAGAGTGTACGCATGAATGTCATTGACCAGATGAATACAGCGTCCAGCATATATGAACAAACTTTTAACATTTCACTTGGTTTGGCCAACTTGACCATCTCGGACTCGAACTGTCCTGGAACGCCCAACTCTGCAAGTGCTTGGAATCAGGCCTGTAGCGATAGCGTCGAAATTCAGGATCGACTCAATCTGTTTAGTGCATGGAGAGGAAACCAAAAGGACAGCAACAGCCACTGGACCCTACTAAGCACTTGCAACACCGGAAGCGCAGTCGGACTCGCCTGGCTTGGTCAAGCATGCGTTCAGACAGCCTATTCTACAAACAGCAGTACTACTGGCAACGGGCAATCTTCTAGCGCTGGCGCCGAGACCGTGACAGGTGCGAACGTCGTTGTTCGAACTCGAGGAGCTTCAGAGTGGCAGATTATTGCCCACGAGACTGGTCACACTTTTGGTGCTGTTCACGACTGTACAGATCAAACCTGCGCACAAGCTTCAACCGTCGGGAGTCAACAGTGCTGTCCCCTCAGTTCTTCTGTCTGCAACGCAGGCGCGAACTATATCATGAATCCCTCGACCAGTTCTGGTGTCAAGACCTTCAGTCCATGCAGTATCGGCAATATCTGCAGTGCTCTAGGTCGCAACAGCGTCAAATCTACCTGTCTGACTGCCAACAGAAACATCAAGACCATCGGCACACAGGAGTGTGGCAACGGCATTGTTGAGGAGGGTGAAGATTGTGATTGTGGTGGTGAGTCTGGATGTTCAGGCAATTCATGCTGTGATGCAACGACTTGTAAATTCAAGAACAATGCCGTCTGCGATGACAGCAACGAAGGCTGCTGCCACAACTGCCAATTCGCCTCCAACGGAATCATTTGTCGCGCTTCGACAGGGCCCTGTGATCCCTCAGAGACTTGTCCTGGAACCTCGGGCACCTGTCCTCAAGATGCGAACGCGCCCGATGGTGATAGCTGTGGAAACAGCCTCCAGTGTGCCAGCGGTCAGTGCACAAGTCGTGATCAGCAGTGCAGAAGCGTCATGGGTGGTTACCAAGGCGTTGGAAACAACACTTCGGCTTGCGACAGCTCAACCTGCCAGATCAAATGCTCGGGCGGTCGTTCTTCTGTGTTCGGAAACAATGTCTGCTTCGAGGTGCAACAGAACTTCTTAGACGGCACACCTTGCGGAGGCGGAGGCAGATGTGACAATGTAAGTTCTGCATACGAAAGAGAAATAAACAAGAGCAGCTACTAACAACTATACAGGGACGCTGCAGAGGCACAAACACCGGAGGCGAAATCCGCTCATGGATCGACGACCACAAGGCCATTGTGATCGGTGTTTGCTGTGGCGTAGGTGGCCTCCTCCTCTTCCTCATCTTCGGCTGCTGCACTCGTGCCTGCAAGAGACGCAGAGTCACGCCTGCGAAGATGCAATCACCACCGCCTGGCTGGGGCACCCAGATGCGTCCTATGCCGCAAAACCCTTCGTATCCGCCACCCCAGCAACATTATGGACAAGGGTATGGGCAGCAGTGGGCACCGCCGCAAGGGCCGCCTCCACCGGCGTATACACCGGGAGCGAGATATGCATGAGTAAATCTCGCTTGGGTATGGGTGTTAGTTACATGGTTGTTTTTGGCGCTATATGGGGCGAATTCTTGTCTTGTCGACATGGTTATATATAATCTTTTTTCCGGGAATTGCTTTGTACATAGTCTTCAGAAAGGAAAGATCACGTGTATGATTCCACTTATCTCCTCCCTTGGTCACTCTTCAATTAGCTGCTGGAAGCATGTGCTGCCGGCTTGGACACATGCCCGAAATCTTTCTTTGAAAGTATGTATGTGATATATCTCGTCCAAATAGATGCCGAATCCATCTTTTCCCCTAACTGATTCTTTATGTTTGCAAGTCTGACTCTTGCAGATGACCACCATTTTTACAATCGTATCATGTGGTGTTCCACTGGAGCAATGAAAGACCATGAGTTTTACTGCATGCTACCATGGTTGAGCTTCGAGGTCATGTTCAAATCTCGCCGAGTAGTAGGTCTACAAGGCACTGCCATGAGACTGTTCCCGACGTCCTGGACGCTGGAGGAGAAGTTGCAGAATCTCAAACAGGTGGATGTTGAATGCTGTGGAATTTTACGTTCCGAGGAAGTGGGCTACGGCGTATGAAGGTAAAGATGCCTCTTTGAGCCGCTTGTCGTCATTGGTTGTTGTTCTTGTCACTCACTCACACGTAAAATCGGAGGAATGAGAAGAGGTGCAGAAAAGATCGCGGTTCGTAGGTTGTGAGGGCGTTGGAAGGGCTGCTGTAACCAAAGGGGTATTGTTGTGGGGGAAGGGCGCGTTCCTTTGTTCGACTTCTCAAGTCCGTGATGATCTCAATCGAAGAAGCTGTACCACACTAGACCAGCAGCTGCTGTCCAGAAGACACGCTAAAAGCCTTATTCATGGACCCAGTTCTTGACCTCAAACTCTATCGCCCATCAAGCGATTGAACCTTCTACGCTTTACAAAGGCTCGTCATCGTCATCAGGAGGAAAATAACCCATGCAACCAGCAATCTCCTCGTCATACCTCTTTATAGCAAATTCCAGCATCTTGAAGACGGCAGCGAAACTCTTATACCCTGGCCATCTTTCCGAGAACCCAGGGTCCTCTACAGCAATCTGGTGATTCGACAGCTCGAGTGCCCATCGACAAGTAGAAGCCAAACCTACGTAGTCTGCTGGGCCCATAAAGCTCAAGATCTGGTACAGAATCCTTAGAGGGAGTGTGGATAGAAGATTTGTTGTTGTTGATATTGAGCTTGTGGAGGTATGCTTTGGTCGGATGGGGAGCCTTTCTTGCAGGTCGTGGCCAGAGCTTGAGATGGGGTTTGATGGGATAGAAGGCTGTTCTCGCAAGTCGTTGATTGCATCCTGGACGCCAGGCATCAAGGGCAGCTGATAAAGATCAAAGTCGTCATCGTCCTCGCCATATCTACCATCGTAGCCAACGCACATTCCCTCCAGATCATGCATATACTGCCTATGCTGCATGCCTAATCTTAGCCAATCTATCACTTGATCCTTTGTTGCATGCAGTCGCGTGACAGAAGAAAGAAAGGGAAGGTCACGCAGAATAGAAGGTTGCCAGCAAAGGCATTGGGTCATTTTATGAGTGATGTGACATTGTACAAGATGAGGGGGAAAAAAGGCAGAGTGGTCTACCTCCCAATGGAAATGTGTTTTGTGTGCATAAAATCATGTCCGCAAGCCCTCGTTACCTCAAAGGACGGAAGAAAACGCTCGATCGGATGAGCAAAAGAAGCCTCTTGAATAACGCCATTGACTCCGCCGCCGTGATGGAACCCTTTAGTGACCAGAACCAGAAAAACGCAGTAAAGTCAGCCATTGTCGCTACGCAATCAATCTTCTAGTCGACGGGAGCGTGCTTGAAGAGGAACGAGACAGACTCGCCGTTGTGAGTACGACGGCAGGCTTCGGCGAGCTGTAGTTGTGACCGTCAGTACGTTGTAAACGTTTTCTAAGTACGTAGCAAAACTTACAGTAGGCGAGATGTCGATGGTCTCGATGCGCTCGCACAGAGCCTTCTTCTCCTCGTGAGGAACGGTGTTGGTGACAACGAGCTTGGTCAACTTGGACTTGTTAAGCTGTTCAATAGCATTGCCAGAAAGAATGCCGTGGGTGACGATGGCAATGGCGCTGCTGGCACCGTGCTCGATGACAACTTCGGCGGCCTTGCAGAGGGTACCGCAAGTGTCGGCCATGTCGTCGACGATGATGGCGACCTTGCCGCGAACATCACCAACCAGAACCATGCGAGAGACCTCGTTGGGACGAGCGCGCTCCTTGTGGATGAGAGCGAAGCCGAGATCGAGGCCGTCGGCGATCGAAGTGGCTCTCTTGGCACCGCCAGCGTCGGGAGAGACAATGACACAGTCCTGGACCTTGAGGTTGTCGCGGATCCAGCGGAGGGTGCTGGGCTCAGCGTAGAGGTTGTCGACGGGGACATTGAAGAAGCCCTGAATCTGCGAGGCGTGGAGATCCATGGTGATGACGTGGTTGCAGCCAGCGGTTTGAAGCATGTTAGCCATCAAACGAGCAGTGATGGGGGCGCGCGATTTGTCCTTCTTGTCCTGGCGAGCGTAGGGGAAGTTGGGGAGGACGGCGGTGATGCGGCGGGCAGAAGCAGTCTTGCAAGCGTTGATCATGATGAGCAGCTCCATGACACCGTCGTTGATGTCGCCAGGGGCAGTGGACTGCAGCACAAAGACTGGGGACAGCAGTCAGTCTTGTGTATCTTCTTCTCGTTGCGCGTTCGGCGTCTTGATTGTGTCATACCATCCTCGTCACGGACAGACTCGCCGATGCTGATGCTGGACTCATTGTTGGAGTACTGGAGGACCATGATCTTGGCCAGCTCGATTCCCAGACTGTTGCACGCATTGTGTCAGTCCTTTGCGCACCGTGTTGGGGCGTTTGTGCATGCGGTGAAGGATGGCCGAAAGTTTTTTGTTTGCGCGAGCGCGGGGTGAAGATGTTCAATGTAGACAGAACAAGGAAGGACCTACCGGCTAGCGACCAGCTCAGCCAGCTGAGGATGGCTGCTGCCAGTCAGGAGCTTAATCGAGTTGGTAGCCATGACCTAGATGGTGTCAACTTGTGGTTTGTTTTTTTGGAAGGCGCGATGAGCTCTCTGCCAATTGAAACCTACAAGCGGACGACGAGGAAGAGACATTGCGGAGTTAGGGCTGCGTTGTTAGTATTTGCGAGGTTTAGCCGAGTCCCGAAGGCGGTGATGGTGTGGCAGAAATTGGAATGGAAAGCCAAACGCGACGTGCTTTAGTGAACGAAAGCTGGCTTGCGTTTGCCCCGATTAACATCCCACAGCAGCGCCGAGACTGAGTCTTGTGCTGCTCGACGTCTTACTCCGGTTCTGAGATACACTGAACGACTTTGTTGACCTTGGTACCGGTTCGATCCCCATATCAAGAGGCAATGATCAAAGGAGAATATATCGGTGTTCAAAACATATCTATTTATGCCTGCATTCGTATCGTACAATCCAGTCCTCCTCACGCTAATCTTACAATGTCAACTTTTGTCTAAAACAAGAATCTATCGACTCGGCTCATCGGGTCTGACTCTAGCACCAGTCTCATCAATAGCATTACTGGAGCCCAAACCAAAGCCATAGCCAGGCTTCTTCGTGCGGGCCCTCTTCTCGCCGTACTGCTCATCAAACTTACGGATCGCACCCAGTGTCGCCATATCCTCAGATACAGACGCCGAGATTTCCTGCAGAGCCTTCTCAAAGTGCGAGGGTGCGAGTGTACGACGTTCTGGTAACTTGAATTCTGTGTCACCCTTGGCGCGGGCGGCTTCCAAAGCGTTGTTCTCAACACGTACCGCAGCGAGCGCGGCAGCAACACACAAGTTTTTGAGGTCAGAACCAGAGTAAAGAGGTGTGTTCTTGGCAAGATCGGATAGCGAGACAGCTGGGTCAAGGGTCTCACCCTTCAGGTGGATGTTGAGGATACCTTCACGATCTTTGGCGAGGGGGAGGTCAACCAACAGACGACGAGGCAGGCGACGCAACACAGCATCGTCTAGATCGAAGGGCCGATTGGTGGCGACCATCATGAAGACGCTGTGGTCGTCCATGCCATCCCATCCACGAAGGAATTGATTGATGATCTCTCGGTGCGTGGTGCGATTGTTGGCACCGCCGCGAGACCCGAAGAGAGCGTCTGCCTCATCGATGAAGACCACGCAGGGTGACAACTTTTTAGCCAGCGAAAAGACTGCGTTGACCATCTTCTCGCCCTCTCCGACGTATTTCTCATAGATTTGTGCACCGCTGACCTCGAGTACAGTGGCAGATGACTCCTTGGCAACAGCTTTAGCAAGCAAGGTCTTTCCGGTACCTGGGGGTCCGTATAGAAGAAGTCCAGGTAAGCGATCTGCCGCGAGAACACCATAACTGAATGCTTCCGGACGGAGTAGTGTTAGCGAAGTCAAAGTCTTGAGCGACTCAATGGTGTTCGGATCAGCATGCACATCGTCGAATGTCGTCCTGAGGCTCGTAGGGTCAACGACCCCTGACAAGAGACGCGTCTCATGTTTGGAGCATGACTTTTTCAGTTTCTCCATATCCAGTTTGGCAGTAGTGGAGTCTTTGGGCCCATCAGACTCGCCTTGTGATTCTCCACGCTCACGAGCTTGAGGGATCACAGAGTTGACAGACAGGCTCCTAGCTGGGGGCTCGAGAGCACTGTCAACAGTATTTACCAGCATGGCAGCAAGCGCAATGTGAGAAGTTGTGAGAGAAGCACTGGTGGTATAGAGTGATCGCAAGCTGTCTGCACAAAGCACAATTCTTTGCACCTCGTCTTGGGATAAGGTCCTATCTCCTAGTCTCGAAGTCCCTGGAATATTGAGGTGTGCCCGGGTAGGTCCGGAGAAAAAGTCTTCAGAGAGAGGCAAGCCTAAATGACGAACCATGGCGTGGATATGGCGCATATTAATCTCGAATAGTCTTTGAAGAGCGGGCTCGGCCACACTACGCTCCAGCCTTTGCTGATTGTGAGAGACGAGCATCAATTGACTCGCGATGTTTTGAGTCGAAGCTGACGCGGAAGGGTATCTTAGGTATCGGAAGTGAAGCTCGTCGTCGTCTTCGCCTGGGGGCGGAGGGGCCTGATTAGAGTTGGCCGTGGTACCAACGATGACGATTTGTTCACCGTCCTTCCTTCGACGTTGCACGGCATTGACTAATAGATTGATGATGGTCTCTCCCTGTGGCGCGTTGCGGATATGATCCATATCACGGACATGGATGATGGTCCGTTGCTGCAATTGACTCGATTGTGAGGGTGCAGAGTCTTTCTCGAAGGCCCAGTCCATCTTGTGTGCTTGTGTGGCAGAGTCAATGCGCTTTGCAAGGAAGTCAGCTAAGAAGCGTTCAAGTCCATCTTTGGTAGGCGGCGAAGAGGTGATTGTACTTGGGGTGGACGGGATGGCTTCGTAGAAGAAGTCACGAGCCGCGTCTTGAGCGGGCGAGTCTTTTCTGATCTGAACGCTATCCATGACAGTATCGAGAAGAGTAGATAGCTTCAGCTCGGCCCATGGGCTAATGTCTGCAGCGCGAGAGCGAGCTTCTTCCGAAGACTGGTTGTTGCTCTTTGGCATCTCTGCCATAACGACGGCAGCTCCATGTTTGTGAGCTCTGGCAAGAGCCCTGCTCATTTTCTGTGAGTTCTGCTGGAGGAAGTCGGCGAGATCGCCCATACTACCACCCATCATGGGAAGGCTGCCGAGGTCAATCTCAGGCATGTCGTGAGCATGTTCAGATTCACCATCATCCTGACCATCGTCTCTGGCGAAATCATCCATGATGTTGATTTGGATATCATCCCTCCTAGAACTAGCACCTTTGAAAGTGTCATAAGCCAGAGATGAAATGGAGCCAGGGGCAGGGTCTCCTCGCTCTACGTAATCCTGAGCCAGCTCGGCAATGTCGTTTGCGTCAAGATGAATCAAGTCGGCGTGGACCAGGTCGGCTATTTGCTGCACATAGATATCAAGCTCTTTATGGGCAAATTCCCGGGTGTTCAAATCGATGTTTGATTTCGTGTAACGAGCAGCCGACGGGCCAGTCTGAGAGAATGCAGCATGAAGAAGAAGTTGTAATTGTAGCGACAGGAGAGTACGCGGATCTGGGGTCTGGAGAGCAAAAGGAGCGGACAAGTGATTCGAGACGGCGCGTGCAACATCATCCTGAACAGCATCCTTCTCTTCTGATTGGGACCCAGGCTCCTTGGGTTTCTCCTCCTTAGACTGAGCCGAGGGTGTGAAGAAACCATTCGACTGGTCGGATGAATTGAGGGTGAAGGGAAGAGTCAGGACAGTGTGGCCAGAATCGCGATCAACCAGAGTCCAGCAGCGAGATTCCTTGTTGGCTGTAGCGTCTTCGGTTGGGGCATGAAGACGAACATTGTAACGCAGAAACCAGTCGGGCACTGTGAAAGGAGTGACTTCCTTGGGTCGACGTTGTGCTAACCGACCACGACGTGTGGAAGGAGCTGGTTTGGCCGCAGCTTCTGGAATCGCATTTTCGAGGTTGGCGGTTTCCTGATTCGGACTGGGATAGGCTTCAAGTTGACGAGTGATGGAGTGGAAGGCGCGGCGACGCTGGAAGGGAAGGCGCTGACCTCGCTGTGAGAGGCGAGTGAGTTGTTTGCGCCATACGTGAGTGCGCATAGTTAGTTGATGAGAGAGCGGATCCAGACGAGAAGGCGAGTGAATGCTTCAGACATGTGAATGTCCCTTCTTGGCTGACGCTCCACAGTGCGTGTTTGCTGCTTGGCCAAACACGCTCTTTCACGCGCGCATCCCAGTCCAGCCATCTACACATTAATCAACTGCTTGCTATCTACCACCACCACCACCACCACCACCACCACTCTCTTCGCCGACCTCTCGACCCATATACCGCCGTCAGCATGGACTACGACTACCGGGGGATGGATGCCGACGACTCGGGTCCGCGCATCAACATCAGTGAGACCACGCCCATCTCGGCCAAGTTTGTCCTGAGCAACACGACCTTGTCGCTGGCCAACAGTATCCGCCGTACCATGCATGCCGAAGTTCCTACCCTCGCTATCGATCTGGTCGAGGTCGAGTCAAACACGTCTGTCCTGGCTGACGAGTTCCTGGCGCACCGCCTGGGTCTGATCCCGCTGTCGGCAAAGAACGTCGACGACCTGCTATACACACGCGACTGCGACTGCGATCAGTATTGCGAAAACTGCGCCGTCGTCCTGCGCCTTAGTGCTGTCAACCGTAACTCTGATGAGACTGTCAAGGTCTTTGCCAAGGATCTCTACATCGATGCATCTTTCAGCCAATACCGCCCGCACGCCGATACTGATGGCCCTCAGCGCGGTGGCCCCGTTATTATGGACCCTGATGGCAACGGTCCTCTCATCTGCAAGTTGCGCCGCAACCAAGAACTTAAGCTCCGCTGTATCGCAAAGAAGGGAATCGCAAAGGAGCACGCGAAGTGGATGCCGACAGCTGCCATCTCGTTCGAGTACGACCCACACAACGCTCTACGCCACGCCGACTTGTGGTATGAAAGTGACAAGCTAGAGGAGTGGCCACCAAGCAAGAACGCCGAGTGGGAGGAACCGCCGCAAGAGGGTGACGTCTTTGACTACGACAAGGAGCCCGATCGTTTCTACGTCAACATTGAAGGAACTGGTGTCATGCCCCCGGACACCGTCTTCCACACCGCTATCAAAGTTCTACAACAAAAACTCGCCACTGTCATCCAGGAGTTGTCTCCCAATCTTCAACAAGTACATCAGCAAGATCTTGCCCAACCACCACAGAGCCCGGATATGATGGACATGACTGGTGCTGCCACGGCATACAACAACACAACTGCTTATGGTGCTGGTTCGGTCTACGGAGGTGGTTTCGGCGGCGGCAACACTAGTGCTTGGGGTGGTGGTGCTGGAAATGCTGTTCCGGGCGGCACTACACCTTACGGCGCAACACCTTATGGTCAAAACGGCTGGTAGTCTACGAGCGCTTCGATACTACAATTTTCTTGCAACATCGGAAAAGTCCAGCGGGGGATCCATTTCACCATTGGCGGGCGTTTAGGGAGCAGGCGAAACAAGGATGGGGGGTTTCTGAGCCCTTCAGGGGTTTCTATGCATGTTCATTTCTGGGGACGATACATTGAAAGACCGAGCACAAACTTAGATGCAACGAAGAGGTTCCACCCACTGGATGGAAACACAGTCTTTTGAAGCGCTGCTCAAAGCCGAATCAGGACTAAGTAGAAAGACAAGACGAAAAACAAGCAGATAAAGCACCATCCTTGGAACTACATTGATATGCTATACACAGTGCTGTGCACACGACAGCTTCCTCAAATTGGACAAACCATGCGAGCTTTCCCTTTCTTCTCTTATCTCCAAGAGTATACGTACAGGAGCCCTGCCGACATGACTTACGGGAGCGACGGGTGGTATATAGCAGCTCGATGAGATAGAGCCTGTAAGGGCACTTACCTCCTTCCTGCGTGCTACAGTTTGTGAAGTGTATAGCTACTGCGCATTTACTCAACTAGACCCGCAAGCAGTAGACACCCCTGCGTATCTCATCCTATAGCCAGTAAGGTATTGTCGAGCCTTGAGAAAAAAATGAGGCAGGGTCTCCCTCTCATAAGAAGTACTCATGCAGGGGTAGCGCAGGTTGTAAATATTGCATGATTTGGGAATACTCGAAAAGACACCATACAATCAATGCATGAAGAAACAGTTATTTCTTGTCGATGTAGATCTCGAACAATCTACACGGGCTCAATGGAACAAAAGCTGGCAACGCTTCGTGATGTCGTCTTCAAGCACCGGACTTTTCCCCCGCCATTTGCACCCCCACACAAGGGTTCATGGAGATTGACATTTGACAGGGTCCCTAGATCTGAGATAGTGACAACGGTAAAGACGGTGAGCAGACTGGAGAAGTTGGTGCTCATGTAAGATGGCCTTGGCGCAGGAGCTGAGTGCTGGAGATCCAAGTTGAGTTCTCCTCCGGCAATAAAAATCCAAAGCCAAAAGAACGAACTCAAAGCCCCCTGAGAAATATACTTGGCGTGGCTGAGATTCATGAATCAACACCGGTGTCGCATGATGGTGCGCCACCAAATGGAAAAAGGTCTTTATGTCACGAGTTGTGTAGATTGACCTGCGACATGGAGAGAGACGCAGGAGAGTGGCATAAGGTCATGGTATGCAGGTGATGACCCTAGATGTTCCGGATATCGAGTAATAAAGGAAACACGGGACACTGCAGCAGCGTGTGAGGCGGTGAACGGTAACGCTGCTCGAGCCTCGAGGGTTTGGGCCCGAAAACGCGTGTGGGACATGCTCGTGGTCCGTGCTACCTATTTAGTCAAGGAGATGGAATGGTCAAGAGAGATGAATGCGTGAAAGCAGCGACTCATGATAGATGCTGACTCTACAAGAGCAATGGTTTGGAGAAGAAAGGGTCTACAGTATCAAGCTGGATCAAGGCGACCTGGAGGTAGGGCGTAGGTATCAAGAGGGCCAGAGTATCGTCAGCAGCATCCAGTTACGCAGTTTCAAAAGCAGTACGTAGCATGGCTTGAGAAAGGCGTGCATGCGAATTCGCAACCAAACAGTCTTGGTCAAGCAGAGCAATTGGATTATCTAGAAGCTACGATGAGCTTGACGACAAAGAAGGCAAGAAATTGAGATATATGCGGTCTACAAAAGATAAATTGACTCAGCAATGGTGGTGGCTAGACGAGAGATTGAAATAAAGTTTATCGTCGTCGTGGTTAACTGACGAGCGGCTTGGCTGGTTTGAGATCCGGCGTGTCTCCTGCAAAGTCCAAACACACTCGACTGCGCTGCTCTGTCGACTGCTCCTACAGCTCCCATCGCATGCGTGCGCACGTAACGACCAGCAATCGACACCGGACGAGGTCTTGCACCAGGCCCCGCCGTTGCCCTCTCAGCCCGCTGACATAGCCATTCCACTCGCTGAAACACTCGCCCTGCTGCTGCGAAACACATCCGCTGCCCGTTCGCTGCACCCGTTCGCTCGTCCGCGCCATCGTCACCCACGACCTCACAGGCTCGGGATCCGTTGTATCTCTACTTAGCCGGCGATTGACGGCCGCACCTTCGTCAACACCAGGCTGTCATCTCCTCCGCCATCGCCGCGACCGCGACCGACCAAGATGGATACCGACACCAACTCCAACTACCCAGAGTCCCCCACAGAGGAGGACGAGGTGTTTTTGTGCAAAGGCTGCGGCGAGGTATTTGATTGCAATCATTGCCCTGTATCGACAGCTCGACTGACTCTCACGCTACGCAGATTCTAGAACAGGGGCGAGCCTTTGAGCTTGGTAAGTCACACACAGCGTCGAGGGGTAGTGCACTTGCTGACAGAGACGTGTATAGCTGGCCACCGATGGCACCTTGGCTGCTTCCGATGCCACTCGTGCGCCACCCTCCTCGACTCGGACGCAAACCTGCTGCTGCTGGGCGATGGCTCTCTCATCTGCAACAACTGCACATACAGCTGCAGCTCCTGCGGTAACAAGATCGAAGACCTCGCCATCTTGACCGGCGACCAAGCCTTCTGCGCTACTTGCTTCAAGTGTCGCAACTGCAAGAGGAAGATCGAGAACCTACGATATGCGCGTACCAGCCAGGGCATCTTCTGCATGAGCTGCCACGAGAGCTTGATGGCCAGACGGCGGAAAAAGGCAAAGGCTTCGAAACAGTTGGCTGCTGCAGGGAGCAACCCCATAGTGCTAGACAAGAGCCTACCTGCGCTTCCACCAAGCGCCGTCTCTCAGAGCGCCCTGCGAGAGCCTTCGCCTTCGGGCTCCTACTCCAGCGACCACCTCAGGGCCAGCCATGACAGGAAGCGGGATACATCGCCCATGTCTTTGTCTGATGATAGCAAAAGAGGCAGCAGCCGTCACTTGTCTCACATGAGTGCCCCCTCGGACCAGACGCCAGACACTCTTACTTTGCCCGCAAGCACATACAAGCAAGAGCGCGCTTCGACCATGTCATCTAACACCATGACATCCATGTCTGATGCCGACGACGGTTTCCTTCCCATGGCCTATGACCCCAACCCTGCCCCTCCCCCTCTGCCACGTCGTGCAAACCCCGAAACCACGCCGAAAATGTCCGACAACCTCTCTCCTCGAGGTGCCTTTTCCAAATCCAACAAAGACCGACCGTCATCTTCACGATCGGTATCGACTGAGCGTGAGAGCATTCGCAGCCCTGGTGTTGGTCATGCCGACAAGAGTCGTCAACAGGGTCTTCGCAATGTCTCGGGTAGCAGCACACCTGTCACCGCATCAGCCGTCGCTTCGCCCTCGTCTCTTACTAGCCAACAACGCCCTCGTCTGCCACAAGCAAACAGCGCTTCCTTCACTCTGGCACCTCCAGAGCCTTTCAAACTTCAAGACGTGCCCCGCGATCGTAGAGTGTCGCGCAACAGCCCACTTGTCGGAAAGATATCTCCCACTTCCTTGGATACCCAGCATCAATCGAGACACACTCCAACCGACTCGAATCTGTCCTTATCGCCAGCCTCTGTGGATACACCCAGCTCGAGCATCAATCCTTTCGATGATCCTAAACTCCGCGAAGCTTCGTCTAGCGCCGGCCCATCAGCTGCAAAGCATCCCGCCAGAGGTGATTCCCTGCCATCAGTCACCGACAAGACACAATCCTCACGCGTCACCTCTCCCGAATCCACTCCAGCTCTCAGACAGTCCGATGCTGCTCACGAACGTAAACAGTCTTCAACCTCTGCCCAATTTGTCGATGCCGCAACTCACGCCCGACCTGAGGCCGAGTCTCACAACACAAGTGATATGGGCATACCGACTGCACCACCCAGAGCTGCCAATCGTCCTTCCGCCCCAAGCAAGTCTGTTGCCAACGACGATTTCATAGCGCCAAGGATCCCTCCTGCACCTCCTGCAACCGAGCGCCCACGTGCCGAGTCTGTCGGCAACCCTCAACATGATCACAACCCTGCAGCCTCGCCCAAAGGCTGGCGTACACACCTGCCGAAGCACAGTGCTGGGGAAGCTTTCTCCATGGAAGAAGAAATGTCCCGAATCTTGAGAGGTGAAGAGCAGAAGAGAAAGGAGAACGAGCATGCCGGCGTCCTTCGTCGTGTTTCGAACGCAGTGAAGCATGGCAGAAGCTTCAGTGAGAAATCAATACCCCTCCAAAAGACACCCACCATCAGTTCGGCAGACATCAGCAGCCCTATCCTGATTACCAGCCCGATCTCTTCGCCTGGTCAGATGGATGTCGCATCCTTGAGATCGCAATTGCGTCGTGCTCAACAAAAGATTGCAGAGCTCGAAGCCGATAAGCTCGGCCTCGAGGAAAAGATGGACACATCGGCCGATATCAAGCAGGTCAACACTGAACTGCGTGAGAAGCGCTCAACCATGGCATTCCTCGACACTCAGCGTGAGATGGTAGTCCGTGAACTAGAGATCATGACCGAGCACCTGACTAGAGCCAAAGAGAGCAACAAGCCTCTGGACATCAGTCAACTCAAATCTGAGATTCTGCAGGACTTCGCACACTCTTTGCAAAAGTTGAAAGACAATCTTGGCTCGCAGATCGAAGACCTTGTGCACAAGAGAAACGAGCTCACGGACGACATCTCAAACCTGATTCAAGTCAAGGACAAGGGCCTGCAGGAGTTCGAGTCTCTGTCTTCGAAGAATCTTCAGCTTGCTGAGTTGAATAATCAGCTCGTTAGCGGTATTCAAGAGATGTACAAATCATCAAACGTAAAGAATGTCAACATCGAGCGGTCGCCTCTTACTAACGGTCTGGGCATCTACAACGGATCAAACAGGGGCGACATGGCCTCGCTCCATTCCGCATCATTGCAAGAATCCACCAGTCTGCATGACCTCTTACCACATGCAGCAGATGCAGAACCAGCTACCGTCCTCACAGCACCTCAGGTTATCAACATTCGCAAAGGGCAACCCAAGAAGTTCAACTGGAAGAAGGGCTCGTCCGGTCTTGCTAAGAACGTCACCAAAGGCATCAAAGGTGCATTCGCCGGCAATAACGATCGTGGAGTTCCCATCAAAGCTGACGGTACCTACGACATCACCGGTATGCCATACTCGCAGATGCAAGCAGGCCCTGGTGCAGTCATGGGCGATCAACCTCTGCCAAGAGCCGGTGATGCAAAGGGCTTTGGCTTCTTTGGCCAGAAGAACGGTCTCAAGCCAGGGGTTCAGGGAGTTCATGGAAAGAACGGCAGCAGCTCCAATTTGCTTGCCGAGAGTCCTTCAGGTGGGTTTTTGACAAATACTGCGTTGCCTGACCAACACACTAACATATCTATAGTACTGTTCGGATCTGATCTTCGTGAGCGTTGCGACTTTGAAAAACGTGTTCTACCCTCGATCGTTACGCACTGCGTCGAAGAGGTCGAGAAGCGTGGTATGGATATGGAAGGCATCTACAGAAAGTCTGGCGGAAGCGGTCAGGTCAAACTTATTCAGCAAGGCTTCGAACGAGACGGCACCTACGACATTGCTGACCCGGACCTTGACATCCATGCTGTCACTAGCGCGCTGAAGCAATACTTCCGCAAGCTACCGAACCCACTCATCACATACGAGGCCTATGACCCATTGCTCGAAGCGGCCCAGATCACGGACAAGGAGAAGCAGATTGCCGCCATCAAAGCTGCATTGGAGGCTATGCCACAAGCTCATCACGACGTATTGGAGTATTTGGTACAGCATCTATGCCGCGTAGTCAAGCAAGAGTCGGAGAATTTGGTAAGACACTTACTTTCAACAAATTATGGTCTCAATGACTAATACTTCGCAGATGACACCCCTCAATCTCTCGGTCGTCTTTGCACCCACCATCCTGCGACCTTTGAGCATTGAACGCGAGATGTCGGACATGCAAGCCCAGCGTATGGCAGTGCAGGCGCTGCTTGAACACGCGGATTCCATCTTCCAAAACTAATGATTGATAGCGCTTGTTTTCGATCCGGGTTTCAGAACCAAATCCTGGTGGTCATGCAAGCCTTGCCGTTTTACAGAACTTCTCTTCTTTCAACACCACTTATTCGCTTTTACCTTTTCCCCTAGCAGATGTTTTATGAGCGCCTCTTTATTTGGCGTGGTTCAATGGATGCGGAGTTGAGGAATATACTTTGACGAAATGCGCATACTCAGATTTTGAGAGAGAAACACTTTTTTGATACCTAGCTAACGCCGAACCTGCTCAAGTGAACAACAACAGTCTTTATACTTGCCCTGCCAAGACCCCACAAAGCGATCAAAGACATGGAACGACCTGCTCGTATGTTACAGCAATAGAACCATCGCCATGAATTGAGTTGCGATTAGTGCCGACCTCACACGACCATTGCTGCTTCTACGGATAGCTCAGTCAAGCTCCACTCTTGTGGTCAGCGAGCGACATGAATTTATACAGACTGCGGTCGTAACCAATGACGCTGTAGGACACCCTTACCTTTGGAAAGCTCTACTTTCGATCTGACCAGCGTGCCTTCACAAAGGTTTGTTGTCAGGCTCGGCCTTAGAGAAGTTGTTCGGCTTCTCCCTTCGTTGGCCTTCAAGAGCTCCACTTGTCTGTTGATCACCTAGTAACAACCCACAATGAGGCAGAATTAAGAAACTCTCCTCGACAGCAGGAGGGGAAGACTTCCTTGCTACTCATAAAAGGGTGAGGCGCTTCGCGTCCTGCTTCGATCCTGGTCACACGAGCATCCAAGAAAGTACATCGCTCAAGATGTTGCTCCCCAAGGCAATTGCTCTCATGGGCATTGCTGCTCTATCAACATCTGCATTGGATAGTAGCATCGGCTCAACCCTCTCGACAAGATCCATTGATCGCTCTCCCGACTCTGCAACAACTTATTCGACGAGTCGGCGTGTCAAGCATGCTCCCACTACAATGAATCCTGACGAAAACGGTGATGGCTGGACTGTCGTATCAGAGCCGGAGCCTACCTCGACAGATGATGGTGGCTGGGAGATTGTCTCCGAATCAGAGCCCACCCCAACAGAGACTCACGAAACGACCACAGTCAACGGCACCAACCCGCAAGCCACCTATGTCCGTCCAAACAACGCCATGGTTGCTCACAGGATGGCGATAATCGCTGGTGTGGAGTGGGGAAGATTCCCTACTAAGCCTGACAATGAAACCGAGGTGAGTTAGTTACCAAGACTGCTACTTGCCATATTGAGTCCTCCTCTTCAATCCGGCGAAGTCTATAGAATCTTCAGGACTCATGCTAACGATATTCTCCTTCCCAGGCTTGTGTCAACAGTACCACTGTCGATGATGGTAGACGGCATATCAGATACGACAACTCGACCGTGAACTGCACTGCCTTGATGTTCGGCGACAGATGGCAACGATGGGAGTGTAACCGAGCATGCAGAACCGCACTAGAAGCTGCAGTACCAGCAACAATTCTATCAGTTGTCGGCCCAGATCTGGCCAACTCGGAAGGAGTCCAGCGGGCCATCAGAGCCACCCGGGAGCTGCTGAGTCGACGTGTCAGTCTACTGCGTCTGGCAAGATTCTTCGGGTTCTTGCGGCGAGATCGAGAATTTCTTGGAGAGATCTTTGAAGAACAGCCACCCCTGATGGAAAATTACCTCGCCGACCTAGGATTGCATCTTCAAGGCGAGACCGAGAGAATGGCTCTCGATCTGCATCTCGGCTATGCGGCTGAGGATCGTCTCGTAGACACCATCCATGAGATCTTTGTTCAACTCGACATCACGTTCCTTGAGGAAAGCGTTAACTCGACGAGAACGGTCGGATACGACTCCTGGCACCTGAGCGTTTTGATACATTGGAAGAGTACGAAGACTACATACTCGACCGTTTGTACAGACGAGAATGGGTAAGACAAGAATTGGACAGAATCACAGAACCAGACCCGGTTCTCGAGGAGATATTCCGACAACAGCATGACCTTCCCGAAGACCTGGCGCAGCAATTGCACCATAGAATTGCAATTCCGCCGTATAGTCCTGAGGATCCATATCCGCCGCCTCCAGATTACGAAGATCCACCTGCTTATGGAAATAGGAGATACAGTGCCGAACAGGATCTCTATGACTCGGTGGCCTGGCTTGCAGAGACACCTCCAACCAACTGGGAACTCGAAAGGTTTGGAAGGTACAACTCGTGGCCGACTCCTGTGCCTATCCCCAACCCGACGATCCCTGTCACGACAATTCCTGACACGCCCTCGATTCAACCTACCATCATGCCGACAGAGATTCCCATCCCACCACCAAACACTCCCGAATCCAGCGAGATCGACCTCGCTCTCGACGGCTCCCTCACCATCAGTGGCAGCGGTGCCTGGGCCATCGCCGCCGACATCTCTCTCACCCTAGTGGGACGCCTCACCACCTGCACACCTCTAGACTCCTGGATCTTCATCCCGCGCAGCGGCTCCTTCGAAGCTCACGCCACGCTCGCCGCGTGGAATGGTGTTGGCATAGCCGACTGTTTTGCCAGAGAAATCTCCGGACTCGGTGGACCGTCAGTCGAAAACGTCGTTACCCAAGGCTTCAAAGAGTATGAGCTGTAGATTGAATTGGAGAGCAATCCCAATAAGGCGCCTGTTGATGATCCTAGCACGGGGCCACCCAACGAGAAAGGGCCACCGAGTGAGGAAGGAGCACCAAAGAAAGACAAGAAGCCCAAGAAAGATAAAAAGCCAAAGAAAGACAAGAAGCCCAAGAAAGACAAAAAGAAGCTGAGAGGGTGTAAATGGTGGGAGTATCTCCTTCTCTATCACAGGTTCGGTATCTGCTGTTGAGCAACCAGGGCTCTCGTTGAAGGGCTTTTTCTTTCTGTGTTCTTCTCTGCTTTTCTCTCGCTTCCTTTTTTTTTTGTGTCTTTGCCGTTTTATTTTTTTTGGAGATTGTATGGGGAAACTCTCAATTGTCGGGTTTTGTAAAGAGAAAGCCAGGAATGTGGACAAAAAGAAAAGTATTGGTGGGTTTGTAGTTATGGGTATAGAGCATTAATTGTAAAAAAAAGGCTTTTTGACCGTACATCCAACTTCAAGATGTGGAAACAGTGGATCTTAGGTGCCCTGATGTAAACCTGTATGCTTCTTTTCTTTGTTCTTTGAACCAGATTTTTCCTTTGGTGCCTTGTTACTTGCAGGCCCGGGGCTGGTTCTGACTTTCCCCTACCCATGAATTCCCTAATGTACTTGATATCTGTAGGCCTGCCCCAACCTTCGTCCCGCAACAAACTGTCAATCAGTTACTCGAGTAGAGGTCATGATTATTTCTGCATTCTAGCCACGTCACCCGTGAAGAGCCGATCAGATCATACTACCAAATGCATCGGTTGGCTTACCTTGGATGCCAATGATCGGAAAAAGTGTAAAAGTTTGATTGATAATTCTTTTGGCGAAAAGAAAAAAGTCGGTAGCAGGTGGTGATTTGTAGAGAAGAACAACTCCAACTCGAAAAAAAGAGATATTTGATCTTTACCCCCAATCGTAAAGCTCCAGAAACCCTGTGCTTGTGATAACAACAAAGAAACGCCCGGCCGCCGCCATGTCCATTCACCCATGCAAAATTGTCTAGATTCTCTACATCTCGGCAATCTTGTAACCAGCCTCGTCCGTACTGGCGGGCTTGATGTCGTCGCTCTGCTGAACAACGGCTGCACCTTCCTGAGTACCCGCAACCCCGAGCTTATCGCCCTTGTCTTCAGCTTCACCTTGGGCGGCTGCTCTGACATCACGTTCCACAGTAACACCCATGCTTGCGAATTTGATCTCAACATCTGCAACTCTGCGCTTGAACTGCAAGCGGTCGAAGAACAGACGTTGGCGTTGGCGTTCCAGGTCTCTGCGCTCGGTCTGGAGTAGGGTCTCCATCTCATCGAACTGTTGTAGCTTGAGTTCCAACTTCTGCATGTGTAGGTTGACAGCCGAAGAAACTAGCGAGCTGACATGACGTTCGGTGTGTGAGGCTAAGGCTGAGGAACGAGCGGCTGTGAGGCTGAGAGCCAATGTGGCAGGTGAAGATGCAGCGTCCTTGGCTTCCTCCTTAAGGGCTTTAGGGCTTGTAGGCTGCTTTTCAGCTGTGGGCTTGTCAACCTCCATCGAGTTGTCGTCTTTCGAGGGCTCTGCTTGCTCGGTCGAAAGTTCATCCTTTTCAGATTCCACTGGCGCCGAGTCCTTTTCCAGATTGCTGCGAAGCTGCTTCCTCATCTGTTCTACTGTCTTGCCTGCTGCAACGGCGGCGACTGCGGGGTCAGCCAGACCAGCAAGGAAACTCATGACAGACATGACGGGGTTGTCTGCTTGCGAGAAAGGAACACGACCGTTGCTCAAGAAACCCAGATTGTTTGATGCACCATCGACTGTGTCCTCGCCCTCGAGGTATTTGTCCTCAATCTCAAGCTGCAAGAACTTGAGAACACACTCCTCCCTTGTGCGGCTTCCGACGTGGTTGGCAATCTGTTCCCAGTTCTCATCAAACAGCTCCAAGCCTTCGAGCATCAACAGCAATTCCGAGTCGGCCCAAGGAGCCTCGCGATCCGCGATAGTCGTGTATTTTTCGTTCTCCAGCTTGGTGTAATCGGCAGGACCGGTCGAGTTGGGGTATCTTCCTTCCATGAAACATGAGGGGCACAAGTCGAACTTGAGCATGGCACCGTTCTTGCCAGCGACTGATGCCGGGGGGGCTTTGGCATTGTGGTAGCGCACGCGGGTGCAATCTTTGCCGCATGAGTAACAGAAGTACTGTTTGCTGGGCTGTTTGAGGGATTCTTCGAGATCTGTGCCGTTCTCCTGCTTGGAGGTGAGGTCCTTTCCGGTGGATTCGTAGATGTTTCTTCTGACTTCCAGGTTTAAATCTGACTTGTTGGCAGGAGTAGCACTTGCGAGACGGTCGGTACCAGGGTTTGGGCGTCCAGCGGTAACGGTTGAGTTGGGAGCAGGTTGGTGGGGTTGCAGGCCACGAGGAGTATCGGCGGTGATGCGGAAGTGGCCAGTGAATGGCGGTGCGATGTTTGAAGGTCGAGTATCGGGATCGATCTAGGAGTTGTTAGCTTGTTGCCTATTAGAGTCCTGCATGCAAGCGTACTTGGTAATTGATCAAGCCCCATTGCTCGAGGAAAGCGTGAACGCGCATGATTGCGCAAACATCACCAGCCAAGTTGCGACGACAGGCTGTAACGGTCAAGTACTCTTGGGGGTTGAGGCGGTATGTGTTGATCATGAAGTCGCGATAGTCCTTGTAGACGGCGGGAGTCTTTGAACGGTTGCGCGAGTTGAAGAACTCGGGCAAAGCTTTGCGCTCGAGATTGTGTATTTGGTGCATGTCGAACCAGGCACTGTATGAGGGCAGAATGATGGCGTGGGTTTGCTCAATCAGGTGCGAGCGGGCCGAGGCCTCGACTTGCGACTTTGTCTGTTGCTGTGTTTCTTGTGGTTGTGTTGCGTCCATGGTGTCCTCTGCAGCTTCTGGGGCGTCCTTAGCATCCGCATCGGCCATGTCCTCGTCGTCGGCGGGTTGGCCGTCATTTTCGGCAGGGGGAGCGTCGGGCGCATCCAGCGGGTTGTCCGAGGGTACCTTGGCATCTGCGTCTTCCATCATTGAGGTGTCTTCTGCATCTGGGCGGGTTGGTCAGCGTTGGGCGCAAAGGTGTTGGTTGACGAGTCGGTGTACCTTGAGCTTCTTGCTTCTGTTGCTCCTCGATCTGTTCATTCTCGGCGTGGATCATTTCATCGGACACAGCTCCGGGCGCATTAGTGGTGTCTTCGCTGGCAAGAGAATCCATGATGCGACAGTCCGGGAAGGTGCAAACGCGTGAATGGATGAATTGATAGATGGAGTTGCAACTTGGTATGGAAAGGGCCCGACGCGTCTGATCCTCCGCGCTTGCACTCTCCGCAAACCAGCCAAGCCGGACTTTAGCCGCACCGAGGGCAGTGAGTCTTCGAGTATCGCTATTCATTATCTATGGAGAGCTCTACTTTGGCAGGAGCAAGACAGATGGCGGTTTGTTCACTCTCTGCCTGACTGCCTCGTGTGGAAACACAATGGAGCATAACAAAATCTAACTGCTTCCTCTGAGCAATGCAATAGCATAAAGATATTCAAGACCGAGCATGATTGTCATCAACAAGGCTCTCTATCCATATCCATGTACGGCACAAGCCACATCGAAAAAGCACCTCATGGCACTATCTTTATGAATCTGGTAGCTGCAGCATGTGACAGATGGTCCTCGGTGGTGACTTCCCTGCGCTGGCTGGGGAAGCATTTTGGCCCGACCTCGGCTTCGCGGAACCATGTTTGTATGCAGCAAGCGGGGACTTTGTGAACTCGAGATTCCATTTCCTTTGCTCATCACACAACCATGTTTTCAGCAGCGCGACAGACTGCCCTGCGGCAAGCCCGCTCGTCATGTATGCGCCCTAGGGTCACGGCACCCCTCTCGCGTGATGCCGCTCTCGCTCGCCTGCTCTCCACCCTGGCCGTCCTGGAACAAAGAGAGGGAAAGCTGAACATGTCATCGCTTGCCGCCGTGAGCGCTGCCATGAAGCTTGGTGGCTCCGTTACTGGTTTCGTCGCTGGATCAAACGTCAAGGCTGTCGCCGAAGAGGCTGCAAAGGTCGAGGGTCTTGAGAAGGTCATTTACGTCGACAATGCCTCGTACGACAAGGTGTGTAACCATCCCTCGCCCCAGCAACACAGTCGCTGATGATGTTATTTAGGGTCTGCCCGAGAACTTCGCTCCCCTACTCGTCGAGAACATCAAGAAGGGTGCCTTCACCCATGTCCTCGCTGGCCACTCTGCATTCGGCAAGAACTTGATGCCTCGCGTCGCCGCCCTGCTCGACGTCCAGCAAATCTCAGACATTACAAACATCGAGTCAGAAGACACCTTCGTCCGTCCCATCTACGCCGGTAACGCCATCCTCACCGTACAAACCGCCGACAGCCCCAAGGTTGTTACCGTTCGTGGTACCGCTTTCCCCTCGGGGGCCGCAGAGGGCGGTAGCGCTTCCGTCGAGGAGGGTGTCGACCCCAAGGCCGAGTGCCCTACTGAATGGATCAGTGAAGACCTCGCTACCTCTGATCGTCCTGATCTCGCCACTGCCGAGAAGGTCGTCTCCGGTGGTCGTGGTCTCAAGTCCAAGGAGGAGTTCGACCGTATCATGCCCCCGCTCGCCGACGCACTCGGTGCCGCCATTGGTGCCTCTCGCGCTGCTGTCGACAGTGGTTTCGCAGACAACAGTTTGCAGGTCGGTCAGACTGGCAAGAACGTCGCTCCTCAGCTCTACCTCTGTGCCGGTATCAGTGGCGCCATCCAGCATCTGGCTGGTATGAAGGACAGCAAGGTCATCGCTGCCATCAACAAGGACGCCGATGCACCCATCTTCCAGGTCGCCGACGTCGGTCTCGTTGGCGATCTCTTCGAGAAGGTTCCCGAGCTCACCGAGAAGCTCAAGCAATAAGACTTTGCCAATCACACCTCTGCTTCTTTGTTGTACCAAACACAAATGCCATGAAAAGGAGCTTGACTTTTTTTGGATGTATATGTAAATACCACAGGTGGGGCGCACTGAATAACAATGCGCAGTGGAATGGAAGCAATCTTGATGTCCTCTGTATCCGACGTTAACCTTTTTCTTGTCTTACACGCCTTCCTTTGTAGTGCCGCTCCACGGCAAGTCTTTCTCTTCGTCACTTCCCCGTTCGTATTGGAGAAACAATGCTGAAGGTAACTTGAACGTTTGATCGAACGATGAACGAAGAAAATACCTTGATGATCATGCATCTGGTTGATTGCTAGATAGCTTGAGCTCCTGGCTCAGCAAGAACTAGCTATGTAAGTTCTTCTGTTGTCTTCCTAGCAACCTCTTCGCTTTTTCTCTTTCTCTGCGGTATTTCTGCTTTCTCCCTTGAGTATCTCTGCTTTCCCTACTAAGCATGATGGCCTTCTTTCTCTAGAGCGTGCGTTTGTCCTTTCCTCGTGTCTACCGATGCATGCTCCACGGATCCGCATCTCTTTCCTGCCATCTCATCTCTCTCTTTCCCTCCTCCCGCTCAGAAAAGACTCATCAAGTTCTGGAAAATCTCCTTGACGTCCTGCTTGACGGCCTTGCCTCCAGTCGCCAAGTTGGCAAGTGCAATCTTCTTCTGCTGCAACTCGACAATCTTTTCCTCGAAACTGTTTGCCATGATGAAGCGTCTGATGACGACGTCTCTCTTTTGACCGAGACGGTGCACGCGGTCGACTGCCTGCATCTCAACGCCAGGGTTGAATTGCGGTTCCATCATGAAGACGTTGTTGGCGGCGGTGAAGTTGAGACCTTGGCCACCGGCTTTGATGGAGACGAGGCAGACAGAGATGGTCGGGTCGGTCTTGAATCGGTCGAGGACGGCGGTGCGCGCGCTGACTGACAGCTTGCCGTCGAGGCGCAGGAAGCCGATGTTGTTGTCTTTGAGGGCGATCTCGATGAGATCTAGGTAGGAAGTCCAGCCTGAGAAGACGACGCTGCGGATGGGTGGCTCGCCAATTTCAGCCAGTTCCTTGGATTGTTCGACGTTGCGCTGAAGGTCGACCAGCAGAGCCTTGACCTTGCTGTGAGGGCCGCCGTATTCAACGCCCTTCTTGCTCTTGACTTGGCCTTTCTTCTTTTGACGGGCCTCGAGATCGTCGTCCACGTCCTTCTGACTGATGGGGTGCAGGATGGCCTTGACGTACTGCTCGCATTGTGGACAGGTGGCGTAGTTGTCGCGAGTCTGAGTGGCTCTGAGCTCGTTCCAGTATCTGTCTGCACAAGCTGGGCATACCAGGTGCAAGCAGGGGGTGAGGTATCCGATAATGTCCTCCACCTCGTCTTCGCTGTCAGAGGTATCGCTGCTGTTGCCAGCAGGTGGTTCGGGCTGCTCAATTGGGGTATTGCAGCATGAACAGAGGTCCATGGTGCTCTCACGCAAGAGGTGAAAAGTGTCGTAAACCTGCTCCTTGTTCATCGGTGGCTTGTCCGCGTCACTTTCCTCCCCCAAGTCAATGGCTGTCTCGTACGAAGTACCCTGAAGCACTTTCATGTCGTCCTCGCTGAGAAGCTCTCTTCCATGGGCACATAGCAGTCTCAATCTGGTAATGTTGACCAAGACGTGAGCGTAGCTTCTACCCTTGAGGCGGTCATTGCCGCGAGTCATGGCTCGAACCTTCCTGTTGGCGTCTTTGGCGAAAGCGTCGTAGAGTGCCTGCTCCTCGGATGTGAAGTTCAGACGTACAATCTCTTCGACGCGATCAGGCAATTCAATTCTGTCCTTTGAACGTCTGAGAGTGATGCTGGACACAAGAAGACGAAGGTTGTCGAGCACTTGGGGATCTCCCGACTTGAACGGAGCCATAAAGTGCTTCTCAAACACACCCTTGTCGGAGAAGGGATAGATCTTGAGGAACTTGACAAGAGCGCCAAAGTCGTCAAGTCTGTTCTGTACGGGAGTTCCGGTGACTGCCCAACGGCGCTTGCTGACCAGAGCACATGCGGCCTTGAACGTGGTGGTGTTTTGGTTACGGATTTGATGCGCCTCGTCCAAGACAATGCGGTACCACGCGATCTCTGAAAGTGCGCTGTAGGTCTTGGAGGAAGAGGTGAACTCGTTGGCGGCGATGCTGTATGATGTAACAACAATGTCGTACTGGGAGAGGACATCGAGATCTTGCTCTCTCTTGTTGCCGTGGTACATGTAGTAGCTGACCTTTGCCTTGTCCAGATGCTGGCGGATCTGCTCCTGCCAATTTGAAATGACTGATTTGGGACAGATAAGCAGAGTACCGCCAGATCGGCGAGCGATGTCCTCGGTGACTTGATCGGTGTCGTCCATCTCACCATTGCCGAAAGCCCTCGCCTCTTCAAGGGTTGCACAGATCAGGGACAGAACGCTAAGTGTTTTGCCCAGACCCATCTGGTCAGCCAAGAGACCACCCAGGATAGGGCTGACCTTCTTCAACTCGTCGCCGGTGATGACATTGTACCAAGCTCTGCTACCGTCCTTGCGGATTGCGAATTTCCAGAGAGGGTCCTCTTCAGGTGGTGTGGGAGTCTCGTGCTTGGTCAAGAACCAGAGAGCTTGCTTTTGATGCTGCATAAGCTCTGTCTTGACAAGCGTGGAGTCGGCCTGAGTTTCCGGGAGCTCCTCTGTCTTTCCAAGTCTGTCGAACATCGAAAGAACGTCGCTCTTGATCTCCTCAGTCGTACGAGCTCGGTAACCGCTGCTTTGGGCTGCCACGGTCGCGGTGATGGTCTTTGGAACGACATTGTAGTTGGGGACATGAGGGTTGAGGATCTCAGTGCCGTGTGGGACAACGAGCGGCTTGTACAAGAAGATCTGGCGTTGACTGAGATGTCTTCCGATTCCTATGGCAGCATCGGCGACGCAGTACAGAGTGATGGAAATATCCAGAGACTTCGATATTGATTGTCCAGGCTCTTCGCCAGCCTCCTTGGGACGTTCCTTCAGGAGTGGTGCGAGGCGTAACTTGATGGAGGCGCTCTTGAGTAGAGGTGCGATGGCGGCGGCGGTGATGATGTCAAGCTTGCCAAACTCGATACCCTTGCCATCAATCGCGAGCCACGTCTTTTCCTGGCCGACTCTGGGTTGCAGCTGCATCTTGGCTGGTGGCCAGTTCTCGGAGTACTTGCTGAGATTTCTGTTCGCGGCAGGAACCTTGTGTGCCATGATCTTTGCACCAATTGAACCCAGACAGATTTCGCGCTTGGGACCTTGGGTGGTCGACTTGACTGCTACCACTTCGATGTCATCGTCCTCTGCGGTGAGATCGATTGCCGTGGGAGGTCCTGCTTCGCGAGCGCCCTGGTCGCGCTGTTCCTTGAGATATTGACCAATCACGCCGCCTTTGCTGCCCTTGAAGGTTGCCTTGTGTTTGGTAGCATCGTTGTCGTTCTCGGCGATCTTCTGTTTCTTTGCTGGCGGCAGGGCCTCACGATCTGCGAGATTGAACTGACGCTCCATGAAGGAGCCGACACCAGTTGCTGGTTCATCGTGTTCGAGTGCTTCCTTAACGAGATCATCTTGATCGCGCTTCTTGCCTTCAGGAACTATTAGATCTTGTTCCATGATGGATGCGGAGAAGACAAGAGAGCGGGTGTGATGGTGTTGAAGCGGGAGTGTTCTCGATCGAGTTATGGATAGCAGAGACAGTTGATAAAGAACTTATGGTAAAAGATGGAGGTGGTGGATGTTATGGAAGAGGGAATGAAAGGGAAGAGAAGAGAAAGAGAAGGTAATGGTAGTTGGGATAGGTGAAGACTCGAAGGTGAAAACCAAACTGAGTTGCTCAATGAACAGAGTGCGATGTGAAGTATAGGAATGGAAAGTGGTAGACAATCGACTGAATTTGGCTTCCGTCACTTCACTTACTGGCTGCTGCTGCTTTGCGGGCGGCCTTGGGATTGAGCAACGCTGCCCTCTGTGCGGCATTCATCTGACAATACCCAATAGTCGAGTGATCAATGTGACTCGAGCATGCGACAACAATAGTCATTCGTTATGTTTGAATGGAGCCGATAGACGTGAAGTGGCAAGGTGATTGTTTGTTCACAAGTCGGGCAAGAGGTCTGGGGCATTCGTCATCATCGAGTCGGTCGGCAGCGCGTCTCATTCAACGGGCTCGACGGGCAGTACAAGCATGTTCTGGAGTTGAACAATCTTGACTGAAAGCCGAAACAGAACCAGATTCGTTTGTGGTGGCTTTATCATCTATTCTGTTAGGTTGGGCAGTCTAAGTTCTAATTGCTAGACCGTCGGACTCGAAGCCCAGTCCTTTATCCGGTCTGACCAAGGTGCTCGACTCTGAATCATCCTATATGTCTACAACACCACCCATACTAGACTGGAACAATGTCTTATGGCAATGACCATCCAGAGCTCTCAGTTCTGGCAGTACTTGGATTTTAGTTGGTCGCGACATACACTTTCGACAGTGTCTGATGCATTGGGTCAGGGTTGTGGCTCGCTCAAGAAAGACTTGGGCGTCCAAAGGAATTCCAGAAAACACACTCCATCAGCGGACCGTCATCAATCATTCATTCCAAGCATTCTAAGTATACACGTGGTATCCGTACGTACAGCGCCTTGCAATGCCGCCCACCCATGTTTTTGAGCCTTCCCATATCCGAGCCCAAATCCGGAACGCCGAGTACCATGCTGCACTAGCACCAAGTAAACACAGGAGCCCTGCCCTTGACCATCTCGATCCTCTCAACAATGACCTTGCGCCTGTAACCTTCTTGGTCTTCTGCTGCTGCGAAACCAAGATCGCCATCCAACTCTGCATCATCGACGTCGATTTCATCATTCCTCTTGCCGATGGCAAATGAGAGTCTCCTACGCTCTCCAAGATTGTCGAACAACCTTCTTGTCTCGTCGAGACTGAGTCTAGACTTTGTGCGAGTTGCAACGGGACGTTTGAATCTCGACTCTTTCGCGGTCTCGAAAGTGAACCCTTGTACACTAGAGGGTGACAGAGGAGCATTGCTTTCGTCGCTTCTTCGGACATCACCGCTGCTGTTCTGTCGCGAAATGTTGAATCGGTTGTTGTTCGGAAGGTCGGGTCCAAGGAGGTCGGTCTGCAGATTCAATGGGGGCGCTGAAGCATAGGCAGCACCGATATCCATCTCTTCCTCCTCCCTAATTCCAGGGCCCTTGGTGATGTCGGTGTGCTTGTGGCGGATGTCGTTCGAGGGACGCAGTGGAACGGCCACAGGAATCTCAACAAGGTCATCCCACACACAAACGCGAGCACGTCTCGTCAGTTCCAGGGGACCGTGATCCGGTGTTTTGAGCGTCTCTACGACATTCCATGCCTGTCCCTTCATGACAGCAATTTGACGAGCAAACATCTTCTCCTGGAAGTCGGCATCTTGCTCGAAGCACTTGCGCAGAGCAACCTGAGTCTCGCTCCACCATTGCTTCGAAGTCAACAGAGGGAGGAAATGCTGCTTGGTTTTCTCTGAGAACGGACGGCCGATTAAAGATACCGGCAAGAACAGCCAGCCGAATGGGAAACTTCTCCACGCGTCAGGATGCTTCCAAGGCCATGACAGACTATTGTCAATGGCACCAAGAGTCACAGTGGCAGAAGATTTTGAGTTGGCTTGACCGCCAGCGGTCATTGTCTCTTGTCTCCTGTATGGGTCGGCCTGTCCGTTTGTGGGCTTGTTGGGTGGTTCAATAACAATCTCAGCCTCCTGACTTTGCTGATCGATCCTAATCATCCAATTGTCGAGTCCACGATCGGTGTTGCGCATGATGTAGTCCAAAATGACAAGCTTCTCCAGCTGTTCACGGAATGATTGTTGAAGAGCGGAAGTCCAGAAAACGTTGCGAGAGCGTTGGCGATCACTATACGGTGCCTGAGAAGCATCCGCATCCTCGTCTTCATCGTCAGAAGGAGGGCCTCGGGGTCGACAGTCCTCTCCCCATCTTCTCTTCTTTCTCTTGGGCGCAGCATCTGTTCGGAAGCCTGTATTGTGTTGATCGGGCCATGGATGTTCTTTGAGGAAGATGTTTGCGTCTTTGAAGCCTTTGAGGAAAACCTGGAAACTGCCCTGTTTTTCAGGGAAAGGTTTGCCTTTGCGGTGATGTGCACGCCTGTCCCAGAAGTCGTAGAAGAAGGCTTTGGATGAAAGAGTAACGACATCTGTATAAGGTACCAGGTGGGTCCGTAGGCGACTGTCCAGAACATATGCAGCGGCCTCGGAGATATAGCTGAGGTTGGGAATGAGACATGCTCGTCCGAAGAAGAACGGGAAGAGGTTGCGGTGGATCCACTTGGTCCACTTGGGATTCTTTGATGCGTATGGTTCTTCGTCCTTTGGTTTGAACACACCAACGATCTTACCAGAGGTATTTCTTGCAAAGTAACTTCCAGAACTGCCCTGAGAGATGAGCTTGGGCTGCATACCCAGATCAATGGCGACCCTGACGCTCTCGACAATGTCGTCGAACTCGATCTTGGATATCCTGTCACCAGTGGGCTCATCCAGTTCCGAGGCCAACGTTTCGGCAGTGGCGGGTCGGATCCAGTCGGGAGCTTGGAAAACAGAGTGGTGTATCTCTAGATGTTCCTCCTCCTGCGATTTGCCTTTGACCTTGCGAATCTTGAACTTTTGAGCGATCTCGTCAGCCCACTTCTCCAGCCTGGCATTGATGGCCTTGATGTCGACTCCAGAGTTCGTGCGTCGTCGTCGGTGATGCGGAGGACGACCCTCGGGTAGATCCATACGCTCGCGGCGTTTTGGTTGTATAGGGGCATATGTGGTGCCATCCGCGTCGACCGAAAGACGGGACTGGCCTTGGTGCATGTCCTCATCAGAGAAGACTGAATCGTCGTCCTCCTCTTCTGCTTGGGCAATCCTGGCATAGCCAGACGTAGCTGGTCTGGACTTGCCCATCATGAGCTGTGTTGAGTGTCGTCGAGATAGACAGGTGGCCAGTCAAGGGCGGACACCTGGGCTGCGTCCAGCTTGAACACGAATGTCGATGGAATGACGACCGGGGGGTGCCAAGCTTTCTCCCCAGGAACCAGATACAGGGGTTGCTATCAACACCAGGAAACCCGGAACATTTGACTGTTGCAAAGTCTTTATCTCCATTTACTCATCTCTACTGCTGTCTGCTGGCAGGAACTATACTACAGTCTGACACGAGACGTAAGGCAGACATCTTCCTTGAACAACATTGTACATGCATAGGTAGTAGCCGCTTATCGTAGCTTGACTTGTCAGCAACGATGGTTGCGATAGAACAGTCGTCGTTGCTCGATAATAGATTTCAACCCTCGCATATGATTGCACCGCCCCGAGTAGTCGAACCATGCTCGCTTGTGTACGCCGGGATCATTGCAGAGTCTTTGGTAAATGAAGAACCCCCTCGAAGGCCCCCTGATGAGCCTGTTCCCCAGGATCAGCGAAGGCGGCGGCAGGGTCCAAGCTTACTGACACCTCGAAGCAAAGCCCTCTTTGTCCTTGCTATACTCGTACACCATGTCAATCACAATCAAGTATCAACGACTACTGTTATCACGACGATTCATACCTACAATCGATCGGCGATCTCTTCCGCAAAGGATGGACCTCATCTCTGCTCATGCGTGGCAGGTCAGGGATAAACCTCGTATACTGGTCTACCGCCAATCTCCTGCCCTGACCGTTATGCAGCCGTCGAAGGCTAGCTGTACTTTGATTACAGCTGCGGCTCTTTCAAGGAGCGTTGTTTACTGTTGACCTGTTCTTGACTCCACAGATGACGCCGCGAAAAAGTTGCGTCAATTGTTCATCCCGAGGAATGAATCGACAGATGCACGACCGATCTGAGCTCGAAAGATGCGGAATGTTGAGACACTTTGGAGTCGACCAGACGCACAATTGGAGAAACGTGAAATCCCTGGGATAGTGCAGAACAAGCTCAATGTTAACCATGGATCATGATGCTGTCACAGCTATCAAGTAAGATAGAAACGCAGGACGGTAGACACAACGCTTACTAGAACCGCTTTGCGCTTTTGCTGTTGTTTTGGCAATTTACCTCGACGCCGAACTCCAAGCCTCTACCGTTGTCATTACATGGTCGCCACCCCTGGGCAAGGCTTCAGGACGTATGTATACTTAGGCACACGCTTGACAACTAATTGATTGACCTACGACCTCTACCGCTACACTCTTTTCGTTCGGCACCCTACTACTAATCGCTTCTTAATTCAGTCTTTCATTCTTTTTAATACCTTCTGATTCACATTCCTTTGATTCGGTCCATACTTTATCTCGACCTTCACCAAGACTCACCGATTGACGATATTCCAAAGACATTGACGACCTAACTGCCGCCACGATGCTTCACCGATCTTCCATGGACGCATACAGACCTGCCTCGATTGACACATCGTACAGACCTTCTGTGATGGATCCCTACAGACCCAAGTCATCGATGGGTCTTCATTACCCTGTCACTCTTACACCTCCAATCTACGCCGACGACAGACAATTCTTTGCACATATGGGACATGAAATTCCTCGACCATCTTCAGCAGCTCCCATGTACTCAGCACCACACTACTCTGTTCCTCAACGATCGTTCAGCGGACCTATGCAACTTCCAGGCGTGTCGAGCTTGGGACCATTTGGAGGAAACTCTATGGCGATGATGCCCAGGTAAGCATTCCTTTCTGAATTTATTGTTGTCGCTTGGAAGCGGCGGGTAAAGTCCTCGCATTGTGTCGAAGACTGTCGCAATCTAGCCGTAGAGATGCACGACACTTTGCGGGAAAGAGCAGCGTCCACTGAGAATCTTGTTCGATCGGCTCTCCTTGGATCTTATCTCTTGTCTGGAAGCAATTGTGCATTTCTATAGCTGCATTGCGATAGTCTGCTGCATATGGGGAAGGCAGGAAGCAGCCTCGGCGATAGGGAAAGCACGCCCGAGATAAGGCGGCCCAAGCTTTCGGGATCTCTGCCCTACCCTATCAGCGCATGGACATTGTCAAGGCATCTCTCGCAATTGACACAGGACTGATTCTTTCCCTTTGCAGGACTTCTAATGTTATGCACACGATGAACTACGCAACTTCGGCGCCTGCTGCCACTGCTGGTGGCCAGCAAAACGGACCTGTACGTTATTCTCTTCTTGAGCGTCGGTCGCGACGCGCATTTCGCGCTTTCGAGGACCCTCGCCTTATCCTTATCTTCCAAATCTATCGATAACGAGCTGACCATCTTCCACATAGCCTGTATGCCAGAACTGCGGTACAAGCACCACTCCACTATGGCGTCGCGACGAGATGGGCTCGGTCCTGTGCAATGCTTGTGGCCTGTTCCTCAAGTTGCACGGTCGCCCTCGTCCCATTAGTCTCAAGACAGACGTTATCAAGAGCCGTAATCGCGTCAAGACGGCTACCGGCCCCAAGAAGAAGGTTGGTCAACTCGTCGCACTTCACCATCATCGTCGCATACTAACTCCAATCCAGCCCTCGCTTGAGTCGCCCGGCTTCCATCACGATGTCAACACTCCTATGGGTGCATACCCTCCCCACCGCCGTCACTCGGACCGCATGTCTTCTGGCGAACACCAACGCTCTCCTTCGCCCTCGTCTCGCAACAATATGCCTGGCATGACCTCGCATCACAACCCCAACATTGCTCCTCAGCATGTCTTCGATAATGTCTCCTTGTCCGAGTCGTCCTTCCAGCCTGCTGGCCTGCCAACATTCGCCCTTCGCCAGCCCTCTCCCGCACCGTCAGTCAATGGAATGCACCCCGACCATGGACACCAGTACCAAGAAAACAACAGCTCTCTCAAGACCCGCGTGAGCGAGTTGGAAGTAATCAACGACCTGTTCCGCGGCCGCGTCGCCGAGCTCGAACAGAGTGAACAAGACGCCCGCGCAAAGGAGGCCTCTGCCCGCGATGCCGCAGACCAATACAAAGCTGACCTCGACGCTGCCTTGACCCGTGAGGCTGCTCTCGAGAGAAGGATCGAGGGCCTCGAAGCCGAGGTCGAGTTATACAAGTCACAAGCAGCACCACCATCCAAACGTCTCCGTCTGAGTGACGTTGTCCGCGATGACAGCTCGCCCAACGACTCAAAACCCGCTGTATCTTCCGAGTCCACGACTGTGGCTGCTTAAACGACCTGTCTTCACATGTCCCTGTGAAATTAATGCTTACGGCGGCGTTGGTGTTCTCTGTTTGTTTATGATGTCAAAGGAAAAGAAAGGCCATACCCCTGTTGCCACTTCCTGTTGTTTTTTCGATGCTCTGGTTGCATCTCTTCCTCTTACGTTACACCCCTTCTTGTCTGATACCATAGAATGACGAGGATCATGATTCTTCTTCTTCACACAAAAGACTGATTCAATTACTCTATGAGCCAAAAACAACCTCTTCTTCACAACAAGCTGAATCTCCTTCATTCAACATGTCTACGTAACCTTCCTTTGCACAGCCTTTGCACCGTTGTTTTTGTTCATTTCGATCTACACATTACCGTTTGATACTGCAATCTACCTGTGCCCTGTTGGTGCAAGATTGCCATCCAACGGCGTCCTCAGTACAGGAATACTATCCATGTATGTCATACCTCATCATCGCTTCCAAGGAGCCAACAAAGCACAGGGTATGCGACATGATCAGCTGTAGAGATGCACAACAGTATTAAGAAACAGCGTAGGATTCACCAAGAAGATACGTCCATTATACATCGTCATAGCATGAACACTCAAAGAACAGAATGTTTGCGAACCTCATGACTTTCTTTCGCTCACCTCACTTAGTTTTGCTTTCTCCACTCACTCTCCTTTCATAACTTCTTTCCCTTATATTCGCTATCTCCTCTTATACGATCTCTCCCACTCTCTCTATCGCCAATGAAATTCATCTATCTACGGCAATGTCTCGATATCTTAGGCCTCAAGATCCATCTGCTCGACAGGTCTTGCTTAAGCATACCTACTAACCAATGATCTTCGTCGGCGCCGGCGGTGCACTCCATACGGGAGGTCCTACATCATTGATCATTGGTTTCTCGATCATCGGTGTCATGTCGATAGCAACAATGCAGGCTTCGGGAGAGCTCACATTTCTATACCCTGTTGACGGTGCATTCTAGCACATGGTTACTTAGCAAAACCCTGGCGCTCTTTGTAAGCCGAACTCGACTACTACCGACAAAAATATCATTAAGGTAAATGCCTCTTATAACATCGCATACTCTTGGGAAGATATTCAAAGAAGGGTCTACAGATGCCTTTTGCAACGCCCGAGAAGACTACGAATGCCTCTTACAACATCGAATGCTCTTTAGAAGATAATAAAAAGGTCTAGAAATGCTTCTCGTAACATCGTGTGCTCTCGAGAAGACAAGAAAAGGTTCCACGAATGCCTCTTGCAACATTAAATGCTTTCGGAAAGACAAGAGAAAAATTCTACGAATGTCTCTTGCAAGGCCGAATGCTCTTAGGCAGACAAGAAAAAATCTGAGAATGCCCCTTGCAACATCGCATTCTCTCGGACAGACATGAAAAAAAATCTAAGAATGCCTCTCGCAACACCGAACACTCTTAGGTGGACTAGAGAAAGATCCGAGAATGCCCTATGCAACATTAAACGCTCTCGGATAGTTAAGGGGGAAAGCTCTGAGAATGCCTCTTACAACATTAAACGCTCTATCAGGCAGGCAAAACAAAATTCGAGAACGTCCCTTGCAACATTGAACGCTCCATTAGGTAGACAGAAAAAATTCTGAAAATGGCTATTGCAACATTGAACGCTCATTCGCACAGACAAAAGAAGGTCTGAGAATGCCTCTTGTAACCTCCGGACGATCTACGAATGTCGCTCATGAACATCCTGTGTCGCCTGGACGTCCAACGAAAGGCTGACAGATGGTTCTTGCAATATCAACACACTCTTCGGCGATAGACAACTTGATCATGCAGTGAGGTCAAATGGAAAATGAGTGATAAGGTCAGGAGAAATGTCAACACAGTGACCATCGAGGGGCACGGAAAACGCTGATGACTTTCAAAGAGGCATCAAAGCACATTCAGCGAGCGAGATTACTACCTAATCCGGGTGGTCGAAGACGTTCACTGTTGGTTGTACAGTGAATCTCTCATTCTTGCTTGCTCAGACACATCTCAAGACTTGTATACACCTCCTCAACTCTGCAATCTCGTGCAGCTAACCCCATGTGAATGCATTGCAGCCTCTAAATCTTCGACCTCTTCTTCTGCCCTCACCTCGCCTTGACTCTACTACCTTCGCTTACCATCTCTCACTCAACCTCTCTCTCTATATATATAATCTCTCTCCTGAACACTACCTCTACCTCGACATCACCTCTCACCACTTACACCACCCATCTTCTTCACTATAACCTCTTCTCTCTCATACAACACCTCAATTATCAACATTCGAGAATGAACAGCAGCGCAACCTCCCTCCTTGGTGAAGCTGCGGCGCGAGCAAAAAACCTGGCTGCTCAACAAGGACCTGGCAGTCTTTACGAACTCGACACAACCGACAATGTCGAGGTCAAAGCAGAGCCGAGTGAAGAAGAGTCGCAGACTCTGTTCGACGTTGCCGAAGAGGAAGCATTGCAGATTAAAAGTGAGGGTGCTGAAGAACAAGAAGAAGAACTGCACATCCCAGCCCACCCCAAAGAGGCAGTGACCTATGTCTTTCCTTGGAAGCAACCTGAACTCACACGAAAGATGCATCTAAAGACTATTAGAGGATACTAATGCCTAGAGAAACCCCTATCGATGCCATTTTGTTTTAAAATCCCTACCGCTACGTAGTAGAAGACTCAACGCACCAAAGCCGCAAAGATTGCCCCCAGAGGCGGCAAGCTGTTAGCAAAGTAGGAGACGCTTAAGATTACGGGCAAGCTTGCCAACCTGTGCGAAACCTACAAAGAAAGTCGTCTCATGGAATTCGTCCCTCAGAGCCAGATGGCCAAGGAGGTTGCCTCTGTCTTCAACGCGAACAAACAACCCGCTCCCATACATCGTGTACCAACAGTTATGCCCCTCGATGGAGGGTTGCAAAATCAGTCTCGCTGAAAACATCAACGTCCTCTTCGCAGAAGACACCGACGAGAATCGCCGAGAGTACGGAAGGCTGCTAGATCACAGGGGTCAGTGACCGTTCAGGATACATGTTACCATCTCAGCTCCCAACGATCTACTGAGGAGTTGCCTATAAAAATGCATAAACTTGATCAAAATTAGAGGCAGTACCACCGAGAGCAATGACTTAGTCAAATTTAAGATTGTATTTGCCAGGAAAATTGACCATAGGGGTTAGTGATCAAACAAGTTACTTATGCCATCTCAGCTCTACTGATCGAGTGAGAATCATCTATAAAGATGCATGAGCTCAACTATACCAGTGGCAGTACCACTGAGAGCAATGACTCGGTCAAACTTCGAAAATTTCTATGTATAGAAGAACGACAGGGGTCAGTGGCTTCGAAACATCTCACCTCCGTTGAGTGACCGAAAGTCATCTATAAAAACGCACAAAGTTGATCAAATTAGTGGCAGTGCCACTGCGAGTAACGACTTGGTCAAATTTGAGATTATATATGCAAGCAAAAAAAAAAAAGACGTCAGGGGTCAGGGGTCATCTGGTGAGCGTAACAAGGAGGTACAGAAGGGCATCTTGGAACTCTGGAAATTCTACTTTGAGAGATTTCAACCTGAGCGAAGTGCACCACGATGATTCTTCCAGAGGTAGCCTCCAACCTCTCGCATCGTTTTCAATGCAACCTCGGATAACATCCGATCTCTCTAAGGCAGCCTGATGACTCTCGACATTCTGGATCAACCCTCCGATCAACAATCCTTGAAAAAGGAGTTAGCACAACATATTATACGAACGAAGAATGACATATACATCAGCAAAGAGGAAAAGAAGGGAACACGTCAAAACCACTAAGACGTTACTCAAGTCCACCAGCAGGTTGCATCACCGCCTTGTACCTTGCGTTCAAGTGCAGACAGCTTGCCGATTCATCAGGATCTAGGTGCTGCGGCTGGTTTCGTTATAGATCACTCTGCCGGGAGATTTTACATCCGAATTGACCGAGGTTGCGAGAAGTTGCTGCTTTGTTACCTTCCTACTAGGTTGATACTGTTCAAGGGATGACTCAAGGTTCAGATCTTGTTGTTATAGCGATGGTTATGGATGTCAATTGATGCGGCTTGCCTGTTAATCGCTCCTTCCAACATCATCCAACTGACAGAACATTAGCACAATCGGTCGCCATCACCAGTGCCTTGTTTGCTCTTTGATGTTCCCCTGAGTCATCGTTTCTCAAAGAGTAGAATACGGGGCCGCTCGGTCAAAGGAATCGTGCGAGCGGTGTTACCCAACTTCTGCATCCAATTGGCTTATCCAACCTGTTCATCCAACCTGTTCATCTGTGTGTCGGTCAGCTATCGAAAGCAACCTTGTCCGTCGTCACAGCTTGTTGCTCTCAGTCGGCCAAAAGTTGTCAGCACCAGCATCGTCACAACCTCGCCAGGCTTCGCCTGATCAAATCTAAGATTGAAAGACTCGCATGTTCCTCTCGAAAGCAACCAGGGACAGTCGAGTGTTTCAAGAGCAGAAACAATTGGGTCTCGAGATGTAGTCCGGTCAGGTTGGTGGGCGGAGGGGTGATGGGCAAGTCCTAGAAGTGGGAAAAGGAAGAAATGGTTCACAAGGGTTACGCTGGGAGAGGCGAGCAAGAGTTGTAACGTGTGTTGCGTGAAAAGAGAGAATCGGCTCTGTCTGGAAACCTCGTTCAATCTTCGGCATCAAGCCTGTCCCAGCCTCAGGACAATTCTAGACTCCAGTGTTTCTTCACGGCAAGACCGACTAAACCCTCTTAGTCTTCTGCAATCTGGAGCTGTTTCTGTAAAACCAACAGGGAGAATTGATATCACAGTGACTGGGATCTTTTGTACTCACCCGGAAAACGTGTTGGTATTGCTGGTCACTTTCACAAGCTGAACCGCTTTACTTCCACTTACTTCCACTTCTCTTCCAACTTTGTTTCCTTTCTTTTTTCTACCACAACACCCACCACCCTTCTCTTCTCCTCCGACTTCAATATACCAATTCCTAACACACAAAACAAACATGAACCACACACCTCCAGATCAGGAGGTACAGCGCACTACAAGAACGACAAGGTTCAGGGGTCAGTGACCAGACAAGATACTCCACACCATCCCATCTCCGCTAACTTACTACAAGTCATCCATAAAAATGCATGAACTCGAGCGAACCAGGAGTGGTGCCACTGAGAGCAATGACTTGGTCAAATTGCGAGGAAGGAGCTGAGCGGCACAACCCCGACAGAACCACAGACGCAGACAGGCGCTGCGCTGGTCGAGATCGTAGGCGAACCTGCAACCACCACCAAAGTCCCTGCATCCTCCCCCTCAAGTGACGGCCGCGTCCCTGTCACTACTGAAGAGATCGTCGACAACGACACATCGTCGTCGTCAGCCATCGAGTCGCACGAGAACAACCAAACTCACCCTTCATCGGACATGGTTGTACCTCAGCCTTCTCCTCAGTCAACTGAGATCGTCGGCTCAATCAGATTGAACACAAACCCCGTCAATCTCGTACTTGCTGTGAAGGGGGCACCTCTCAAGCCCTCGAACGCAGTCGCAACTCAGTTGCAGACTGCTGCCAACCTACGCAGCATCAGTGAACCGATGCGCCAATCCTTTGAGAAATCCCATCTCCACTAATCGACTAGAAGTCATCGGTAAAAATGCATAAACCCTATAACAATCAAAGGCGAGACCATAGAGAGCAATGAATTACGCGTATTTCAAGGCTATGTATACGTATGAGGAGAATTGAAGGGGTTAGGTGTCAATGAGCATAAAAGATACCACCTCACATCCGCTGGGTCCCCAAAAGTCATCTATAAAGATGCATAAACTTGAATTGAAGAAAGGCAGTGTCATTGAGAGCTATGCCTTGATCAGATTCCGACATCATTCAATGCTATCCCAGCTCTTCAATTTGGACCGAGACTTGGCTATGAAAACGCACAAACTTGTTTGGAATAGCGACAACATCAGGGAGATTGTTGACAGGGTCAAAGGCTGAGCCAGTCTGTATTGACTCGTCCCCATCGACAGTCTGAAAGTCATCTATATAGAAATGCACAAACTTGAATGGAACAAATGTGGTACTACAGAGAGCACATATACATACTCATTCCACTGGGATGGAGAAATGAATGTCTGCCAATACAAAGTGAGCTGCAGAAGTATACGACTGCTTGACAAGGAACGTGATGGTGTTTGATGAGAACAAGCAGACTGCAGCAAAAAGCCTAACACCTCAAGGTCCACGCGAAATCGAAGGATCTGTGGCAACGGTCGCCTGGTCCATAAGTTAGTCGTGAGAAACATACACGAGTTGCATCTCCTACATGTATGTATATAAGGGTCGCTTCCTGATGAGTTTTCTCCCCGAGATGGGATTTGAGCACTGGACGAAGTCGATCTCCTTGGTTGGGTGACTTTTTGGACTGGATTGTAGCAGAAAGGGCAGAGTCTGATGTTCAAATCACGAGCGGCTCTCTGGATTCGTGAGGCCGGGTCTGCCTGGTACTGTTCGCAAGACATGCCATCATGCCACAAAGACTCATAATCGAAGCAGTTTGCGGTGTCGCATGCGGGACATATGACGCTTGGGTTGTGGACAACTACCTCTGCACGCCAAACACTACCATGGAGATCCATGCCATGTCTGACTCTTCTGCACGGGCGCCAGTCAGGATGTCTTTCCCAAACATAATGCCGTTGGTATCAGATACCAAGGTAAAAGAGTGTTTGTGCTTGCCATCCACATTCCACGCAAATGGCACCACTCGCTGAAATGTGCGGCCACACGTACTAGGAAATCCTGGGTGAAGTCTTGATAACATGCAGCACATGAGTAGGTGATGCGTTGTCCATCGATCTTGCGTTTGATTGCTCGGAAGAGGCAACGGAGGCAAAGATCCTTGACTCTCTCATAGCAAGTCGGTCGGATCTCCCGAAGATCGTTGTCGTGCCTGATCTCCTCGTGACAAGTGATGCAGTAACAAACTGTCATCGCGCCGGACTGCTGCATCTTGAGTGATCGTGGGCGGTATAAATAACGGGCTAATTGTGCAGCTATCAGTCAAGAGATCGCCAAATCATCAATCCAGATGGTCACTTTGATGATATTCGCTTGGAAACGATGTTGGTAAGGAGATTGTGATGGAGGGCTAGGAAGATTGTTGTGATGACGAGCTTAGCATACACGAAGGCAGCTGCGAAGTAGGAAGTCGCCATTGGCGGCTGCCTTCTTAGACCGACTTCTATTCATCATGTGGCGATGACAAGGTATGGTTGTCGGGGAATGGGGTCGTAGTCAGGAATAAACTGTCTAGATTGACATTCTTCAATGGACAACTTCACCAGTGTTGGAAGCCTTCTTTTGGAAAAGTCTTTTGGGAGAACCCGCTGCCGATGAGTGACAACCATGATCGTCATAGAGGATGCTTCGTCATTACCAGAAACTCGTATGTAAGAAAGAAGGAGCGAAGCCCGACGTCTTGCAGAAATCATTCACTTCATGTGCATTTTTGCATTTAAACACATGTGTTGATACACTCTCAGACAAGTGATCTCTTTCCCAACGATGGTTCGCGTCATCGTTAGCGTTCATAAGACGAGAGTATCGAAACATGATATATCGTGATCCACAACCATATGTCAGTTGGAGTAGAGAGGTTGCCCAAGACTTTGCTTACCTACACAGTTTCCGACAAACGAGCGAATGCATGATCAAGGAAAACTCTGGTCAATGGCCAGCTCAGTCAGGGAACACAAAGGCATGGCTATTTGGAAGAAAGTGTTT